>JBBPLU010000166.1:0-41240 GCA_038089935.1 Boletellus emodensis | reverse complement strand
CCCTTCGCCCGGGGCCGGGCCGGCCCCCCCCCCCCCCGGGCCCCCCCCCCCCCCCCTCCCCCCCCCCCCCCTCCCCCCCCCCCCCCCAGGCACGAACCTGCAAGCGCTCATGGACGCATGCGACACCCCGCGCCTCCCACACGCCCACATCGTCCTCGTGCTCGCCAACCGCAAGGCCGCATACGGCCTCGTCCGCGCCACCACCGCCCGCCCGCCGATCCCCACCGCGTACCTCGGCCTCCAGCCGTTCCTGCGCGCCCACCCCGGCGCCACGCGCACCGAGTACGACCTCGCGGTGGCTAGGGAGGTCCTCGCCGCGCGCCCCGACGTGCTCGTGCTCGCCGGGTGGATGCACATCGTCAGCGAGGCGTTCTTGGGGGTCATGCGTGGCGCAGCCTCGTCGGAGTGCGGTGAGCAGGAGGTGGTGGGGGTGGGTGTGGACGCGGACGGGACGGAGGCCCGCGCGATCCCGGTGATCAACCTCCATCCTGCGTTGCCTGGTCAGTTTGACGGCGCCAACGCGATGCAGCGCGGGTTCGAGGCCTTTCAGCGCGGAGAGGTGGACAAGCTCGGCGTCATGGTCCATCGCGTCATCGCAGAGGTCGACCGTGGCGCACCGGTCGTCGTACGAGAGGTCGAGGTGCACGAGGGCGAAGACCTCGAGAACGACTACGAACCGAGGATGCACCAGACAGAGTGGGAGGTCATCGTCGAAGCCACCAGGATCGTCCTCGACGAGGTCAGGCCGGTCTAGCGCGCGAGACAACAGGCATGTCGTGTATTGTATACTAATTCCGTACTATTCACCAGCGCCATTAAACGATTTCCTAGAGTGGCTAATGTAACACGAGAGAGGCGGTGAAGATAAACAGTCGCTGTACGCTAGAACGGGAATCGCAATGGACCGTTGCCCCGTTCGTTGCTCGGCCGCCGAGGACGGTGATCACTGCATGAGGACAACGGGTCGGCGCGCCGGACGGAAGCCCGTCAAACGAGAGTCGTGCATACCTAACAGGTACGTCCCGGACACATCCCAGCAAACGTGGTGCGCGGCGGTAATGGGGCGGAGGTGCCAGCGCAGCGGGATAGCGGCTCGGGTCAGGGTCGCGGCAACTCTCCTCGGAATACGACTCTTCCTCCTCGGGCCAAAACCGATCCATGATTTTTGCGCCTATCGACGGCTGGCGGGGACGTCAACACATGTCCTCGCGCGCTTGACGTCAGGACGACTCACTATGCCGTGCAACGGTATCTCTGGCGATGAGTCCATGGCCATGTCCGCCATGTACAAGGGATCCGCCAGCTCCGACGCTGGCGTGCAGCCGGCAGACGCCGAGGCTTCGGAGGATGACGAAGAAGGACGGGAGAAGATTGTCGTTGAATGGCGTTTTAGAGTGAGGGTAAAGGGAATCGACGTCCTCTTTTTGATCAGGGGGCGCATCGAGAGAGGGACCTTTAGCAGTGAGGACGACTTGATGAGGGTCTTTAAGTCGTGTCGTAACGTCACGAGGCCAGAGGACGTGATAAACGGAACAGGTGGCGAAGGCATGTTGTCGTCGAGTGGCTTGGGGGAGGTAATGAGTGTGTCGTCTGGACGCGCTGCCGGGCGAGCCTTATATTCGACGCTGTCAGTCAAAGCCATGTTGTGGTGGCCGCTGGACAGGATGTGGAGGGGGCGTAGAAGAATGGGTGCAAGCGGCACCTTTTGTGCCCAAGTGGCGAATGAGTGGCACGATGCATCCGGAAGAGTGCGAATGCGGAGCTCGATGAGCTCAACATGTATCGTTATGGTACTGTCTCCTAATTGTATACAGTCTAGGCAGATCGAAGAAGGCTGTGATGGTGACCGCTCCAAGGTCTTGCTACATTTCCGAAGGAAACGCGGCGACCGGCGCTTCTGTGTCACGCACAGCATTCACGGAGGGCGTGTTGCGACAGATCTACGAGTGAGATGAAGAATCGTCGAGAGGACCGGTGCTGCCGCTCACCGGCGAGGGGCCGCTGCTAGACGCGCGGGAGGCCCGCCGTGTCTTCGAACCACCGGACGAGGGCTGCGACCTTGTTGACGACGGCATCGCTTTGACCCAACCGCAGATCGGGTCGGAATCTATTGTCTTGATGAACGTAGGGCATCGTCCGATAACAGATCTCAGCGGTAGGCTTATTGTATGGGGACGCGGTGAGCGTGACGGTGGTGCCCGGTTCCCAGGTGGCGACGAGGTCTGCCAATGAAAACGGGCAAACGTGCATGAGGGCGTGTGTTATCGAAAGTGAAGGGCGATGACATGCTCTCAAAATAGACGACGTCGCCGCGTGCGAGCGCTGGAACCTGAGAGGGCCCCAAACCACCCCAGACGTCTGCAATGTCTCTCCACGCCGTCAGTTTGCAAACCGAACCTTGGTCGTCTGCGAGGATGAGCTTGAGGATGGACACCTCCTGGCCTGCATCCCGCCCCTTCTTCACGCGCACCGTGTCAGGACCATGCACTTCGAGCGCAGCAAGAAGCACGTTGACCCTGTGGGATCCCTTGCCCGATTTGGCGGCAAGGTACAGCGAGGACAGGAGGGTGACTCCGTGCAGGCTGAACTGAAAGTTTGGAAAGCGCGCGATGGCGGAGACGTCGGAGTACTCCACAGAGCTCCCCGTCTCCTGGCTGTCGTAGGTTCCGCGGGGAAGCGACCCGGACGGTCGGAGGAAGGAGGGCGCACCGGTGGTGTTCACAGCGGGGGTGGGGGACCAAGTGACGCGGGACTCTGGACATGTGTTCTGTTTCGCGGATCCTCGTACGACCGAGGCGAGAGACATACCGGGGCAGTCGTCCCCATGGTCTTCGGACTCGTCGTCAAAGATGACGTTCTGGTACAGAAACGAGATGCGGCGGCTGGCAGCGTCAAGCGTCGCGGGTGGAAAAGGCGGCGCCTCCACCGTCTGCCAGACATACGCATTCGGATCCGTGCCAGCGTCCGCAGAACCAGGGGCCCCGAGAAACACGCGAAAGCGCACCATCATGGGGAAGGGGGAGAGGGGGAAATACCTCGATCACGTGACACGACCTCCACCACGCGTGACAGGTTGAACCCCGGTCGCGAATTTCGGTCTCGTCCAGCAGCAAGCACCTTGACCATGTCCACGTTCCTCGAGCTGTACGAACCGCTCGACGTCATCGGAAATGGCTCGTTTGGCATCATTCGAAAAGTCCGGAGAAAGTCGGACGGCCTGGTGCGTCCACGCGCGCTGCCACCACCGTCGCTCCTCGTCTGACCGGGCACAGATATTCGCGAGGAAGGAAATACACTTTGAGCGCATGAGCGACCGCGACAGGAAGCAGATTGTCGCAGAAGTGTGCGTCCCGGTCCCCTCGTCCAACCTGCTCCTCATCTCTCCACAGAAACATCCTCAAAGACTTGGACCACGAACACATCGTACGATATCACGACAGATACGTCGACAGGGATGCTGGCATCCTCTACATCATCATGGAGTACTGCGGCGGTGGCGACCTCTCTGGCGTCATTAAGCAAGCAACGAAACACAGCAGGCCCGTGCCTGAAGACACTATTTGGAACTATTTCATGCAGATATTACTCGCCCTGCAACACTGCCATCACCCACCCAATATGTCCCCTGATTTAGATCCCAAGGAAAGACGACCGCAGATTTTGCACCGCGATATCAAGCCAGACAATGGTACGCACCTCCCCCACATCGACGACTCCACGTCATGTTCGACTCTAGTATTTCTCGACGACAACAACTCTGTCAAACTCGGCGACTTTGGTCTGTCGAAGGCGCTTCCGCAGGCGAGCTTCGCCAACACCTATGTCGGCGTACGTTGCATCATTTTTCCCTCTTGACCAACCTGACGCGAACCTCGCGGTATAGACACCCTATTACATGTCTCCCGAACTAATGCAAGAAAAAGCTTACGACTCAAAATCCGACATCTGGTCTCTCGGATGTCTCATTTACGAACTTTGTGCCCTACGACCACCATTTCACGAAGCGACGACAAAGGCCGAACTGAGCGTCCTCATAAGGTTGTTTATTTCTATGCACCGTCGAATATTGTACAAACGGATTGTTAGAAACGGACGCATACCACCCCTGCCAAGAGGCTACAGCCAGACGCTGTCGAGCGTCATCAAATCCATGTTGAATTTGAACGTGAGTCGCTCGCACTCCCGAGTGGCCTCGGTCGTTTGACGTCGCTGGGTCGTGCCTAGCCGGCAATGCGACCGTCGGCCACACAACTTCTCCAACACGAACGGCTCGCCCTCTTATCCAAAGTAGTCGAAGCAGAGAAGATGTACGTCGTTCGCTTTCCTCGTTTCGCACGCCGAGATCACTGAATACCCCCAGGCTCTCGACGGTCAAGTCGCACAAGTCGGCCGTCGTCGCCAAAGAGCGCGAACTCGCAGCCCGGGAGGCCGTGCTACTTGATCGGGAAGCCAAGCTGACGGCCATGGTGGCAGAAAAAGATGCAGAGATCCTTCGTCTCCACAACGTTGTCTCGGCCGCCCAATCTCAGCTCGACACGCGAATACGGGAAGCGATAGGCAAGCGTGAGGAGGAACTGCGTGCGGCTATACGGAAGCGCGAGGAGGAGGTGGCAGCTGCGATGGCGAGACGCGAGGATGAAATTTTGTCCGCGGTGCGACAGCGCGAGCAAGAGATCTTTGATGCATGGCGTACGCGAGAGGAACAGATCAAGGCGGATGCAGAGACCGTGATTGCGGAGAAGATGCAGTGGATAGCGGCGAGGGAGGCGGATTTGGAGGCTGAGCAAAGCAGACTGGACGAGGTGCAAAAGGATTTGGAGGCAAAGTTGGCGTCCTTGTCGTCTCACGAGGTCAAGGGTCGAAAGGAGAAAACGCCCCTCGAAGAGGTCAAGAATTTGCTTGCGCCGCTCGTCCAGATGACGGAAGAACGTGGTCAGATACGCGAAAAACGGACACCCAGCTCCTATTCGAACATGGCAACGCCCGTCAACCGCAACGTCGCGAGGCCGGTGCAAGACTGTGCGCCTTCTGCCATGAAAGGTGTGATCCTCACCCAGACCGGTCAGCCCCTGGCGACACCCACTCCGGCCGAACTCGCGAACCTGTTTGTCAACTCGCCCCGAGTTGGACTTGACTTTGCGAAAATTTTCGAGTTCGAATCGGAGCCCGAGGACGGGGAGAGCGAGTCGGAGGAAGAAGCGATGCCACCTTCGCCTATGGTCCGAGCACGGCCGCTTTCAGACGCGTCTAGCCATTCCTCCGAGTCGACCGGCGAGTCGACCTCGGGATCAGCACCGCATGCGCCTCCTGCGCGTCTTCGGAAGCCTTCCATCCGGGCTTCGGCGCAAAGACTATCCGTACGCCGAACGAGCACCCTTCCCGTCTCTACCTCGGACCCCACGGGGCTCGCAACCTCTCGCGTCCGCGCATCCAAGTCGACCAAGGCGGCGTCTGCAAGCGAGGAGACCACCGTCTCGTCAACGAAACCAGGCCCGCCCCGTCCGGCGGAATACGACCTCTCGGACGAGGAGAACCTCCCGAGTCCGTTTTTGCGCAAGGTGGAGCGGGAGCGACCGGTAGCCGGCGGTGGTACGTTCAAGTCGAAACGGCCGAGCACGGGTCACCTGCTGAGGGCGGTCGCGGCCGCGAATTCGGCGGCGGTCGCTGCGGGGGGGAAACCTGGTGGCGGACATGTTTCGAAAGCGTTGGGATCCAAGGTGTCGTCGCCGTCGGGAAGTGCGCGCGCGAGGGTGCCTGAGACGAAAAGGACGTTGTCGCGTTCCTAATTCGTGACTTTTTTCCCTCTTTTTCTCTCTTTTTTCTATTATGCATTGTGTTGGGAGATGTTTTACGAGCGTCCGTGTGTTGTGTAGCTAGGTCATATTCGGGAGGGAATCGAGTGCTACCTCTCTAGTCTACGTGTGCTTGGTTTGCGAGCGGGAACACCTTGCAGTGAACGTTTCTACCCCGACGGTCACGAGTGCACGGGTTCTCGTGCACAAGCCACGTTCCTTTTGGTTCAGTAGGGTCGAACGCAAAAATGGCCCGGGCCTACGAACGCAAGGACGACCCGCGATATCCGAAATTCACCGATCCGCTACCCTCTTTCCACCACGAAGACATGGCGGCACCCCATGGCACTCGAAAGCCAGGGTGTCCATAAATCCACTCGGGCCTAGTACCAGGCTTCTGTGGCTAGACGTGGTCGTCGCTGCAGCGCTGAAGCGTCAGCACCGCGACTCCCGGGTGGCAACAAAAAGGTCTATCGATAGATCGAGGCTCCGAGCGCGACTAGGGCTTTCGAACGTCGTCGCGAGCATATTTATCGTTGAACGTTGAGCCGCGTCGTGGTACGAAGTCGTCGGTGTGGAACCTGTATCGTGGTGACGATGCGGCCAAAGGGTCTCCGGGAACTGGACGCGAGAGATGGTCGATGACGTCGATACCGGTGGCATTTGTCGTGGGGCTGCGTCGTATTCCCCCCTGCGTGCGGCAGACCTCGTCGTCTTCCAACCTCGGTTGGCCAAGACTATGGCAAGGATAGATGTAGTGGTCAGGTAAAAAGCAAAATCATCCAGAATGGATCACACTTTGTCAATGTGGTGTATGAATGCATCTTGAACACGGCCGACAGTCTAAAGCATGTCAGTTATGCGTTTCGCAACCCGAGATTACCAGGTATATTACGACGAAGATGCAACGAGGAAATAATGCCGAGCTAGGAAGGACCTTGATCTTCCCGAAATGCAGCAAACTGCACAGATGGCGTATACAAGTTGTAGAGTCGATCCGGGTAGGCAACCAGAGCGTCGTGCTTGGGGTGAAGCGGGGGTGCGTCAGCGCGAGGGTGACCCTCCGCACCTAGGCTCTCTCAGCGTTCGTAGACCACTCACGTCCGACGTCGCTCGTTACATACGATATCGATGAGAACGAATGTCGATCGTGTGTACGGGGACCATCGGCCTTGGAAGCAGTGCAAGGGTGGGGGCCGCTGCCCACCCAGGATGGGGTCCATAGTATGCGAGAAGAGAGGCCGACCCGAGCCATCGGACCAGTGTGTCGCGTCTGTCGGGCGCCCCTCTCCGAGGTTCAGGGGAATCGTTCTCGTCGATCTCCGCTTCGCTCTTTCTGTGTGACCCACCTCGAGTCAAACGGACGGGAGGTCGAGGCACATTCGAGCGTCGCCACGTCTCGTCGGACCTGTTCCTGGCATGCGTCGACGCCGCACTCGCACCCCGGTCGCGTCGCACGTGCCATCGCGATCCGGGATATCGAATCGATGGATCACGGGAGAGGCCATGCTGTGGTAAACATGGATGCGTTGCCTTCGACCAGACGTATCGCATGCCATCTGGGAAATCGCCCCGCCTCGTCCATCGTTTGCTTGTGTTTTGAGCTCTTCGCGTTTCAAGGCACACATTCATTTCGACAGAGTGCTAGGCCATGGCGTGCCATCTTATTTTTTACACCGCGATACACGATGGGCCACAGACTACCGTGTTCTGAGCGTCAAGTCTGGCTGCCCCACGCGTGTCAACGTCCGAGAGACGAGGTCGCAATGCCGCCAAGTACAGGAGACAGGGGGGATGGGACACACTTGCTGAAGCGCTTGGCAATGAAACCTGTGGACAATGTGATCAGGTTCTGCGGGCAACGTTGCTGGCGCTCGAGGGCAGCGGGGACGGCGCGTGCGAGATGATGGTCAGAGGCAGTGTCTCCGTGCGGTCAAACAAGTTGACACCACCCGTCCCCATGTCTTTCATCGTCGTACGAGATCACTTGACTAGCCTTATCCGAACGACGATCGAAATCTGCAGAGCCCTGGAAGGACCCGCCTGGACGTTGGACGACGAGGCCCCGAGTCGTGAGTGATTGGAACTGGACTCGACCACTGCCATCTTCGGAACAAGCACGAACGGGGGGGTGGGAGGTATGCGGCGAACACAAGGATGCCAAGAACGAGCTTGGAGGGAGGTAGGCCGGCCGATGTCCAAACCTTGTAAGCGCTGATGGCGTTCGTATTGAAAAGGGAGGAGTTTGCCAACCGTCAGAGAGGGCGGCGTTGGTCCAGGGGATGACTGCACGAGGAATGGGTGGGGGTTGTAAACGATGAGTTGTTTTGCGTTCTCCACTAAGCATTGGTCTTTCAGCGGAGTTTTCGGGACTCCAAGATTACTGTTATGACTCACTACGTTCCGTGGCACCTGCTCTTTTGCCTGTTTCTGCGCGTACCATCCTGGTAGCGGGTCTAGCACGGCCCCGATTCTCCGAGAGGGGCGTCCGACAGACACAGCACACAGGTTTGACGGTCGAGGTCTCTCGCATAGACCTGGCCCGTACAGGGAGGGTAAAGATCCTCGGGACTGCGCAACGACAATCAGGATATCTCGCAGAAAGTCGGGGGTGTTGAAGAAGGTGAGGCGGAAAAGACCTACTGAGTTCATTCTAGCATACTTGCGCTCGACAACACTGCTAGTGGTACCTGGCCATTGTCAGTGATTAACAACGTGCCTCTCGACAAACCTGCGCTGGGCCACAGGGATGATAGAACCTCCGAGTCCGTGGAAGCATGCTCCTTCAGAATACAAGTCCAAAGCGATTACTAGGTTGAAATCGGACGCGACATGGAGGAAAATGTCCAGTCCCTGGAGGCTGTCCAAGTCCATTGATAGTCAAAATGACCTGGTGAAGAATGGACGACATCCTACTAGTAGGTCCACCATGGACCACCTAGGTGAATTATAGCGTACTTGCAGGCGTCGAACGCAAAGCGCGAATGTCGCGGGCTACGGCCCGGCTGGAAATTGTACCTAGTAGTGGTTTGACAAGTGAAGCAAGACTTTGAACACGAGACTCCGACATGCATACTGCCAATTGACATCAACGCCATACACCTGTATATACTGGCAGACCAGCTGTATCAACCCAGTAGTTCCTGTATCAGGTTCTAAGCGGAGTCAGGTGAGGCTTTGACACTGGCAGGTCCTAACATCGTTGGTGCGCAGAAAGACCGACAATCGTCAAACTGCTGTTCATTTCGTCTTAGCAAAAGAAGAAAATCTTGTTGCTCGGTGTGTACAATTTGTGTGTGCAAATGCCCACTGGCACGCTGGACAGACTCCTAGTAGCCGCAGCACCACCTTCAGCGACCCACGCTGCTTGACATGGTCTTACTCGAGGTTAATCTCGTCTCCGGATCCTCCAGGATTCTGCAGCTTCTGAAACGCCCCATCAAAAGCCGTCAGCCACCAACCTCGTTTCATCACCGTTAATCGACATAAACCTTTGCGATCTGTTCCTGGTTGGACCAAGGCGGACACCTCAGAGCCTGTGCGCCCCGGATATGACATGGGAAGAGAGGCTCGGCGTGAACACTTCGCTTTAGACATATAGGTTGGTGTAAATTTCGAGTGCGCCCCTCCTCCCCTCCCTCCTTCATCTGATCGCCCCAGGCCGTCCGTCCTTACATCACATGTTCACGCCGTTCGTAACTCTTCTCGGTACCGCGGCTCTCGCATGCACCGTCCTCGCGCAAAACATTGCCATCGCCTCACCCAAACAAGGCGCCGAGGTGGCCGCTGACTCGGCCCTCGTTGCCCAACTTACCGAGACGGTAACGCAACTGCGTCTCCGTTCGTCACCACTTTTCACTAATGTTCGTCGACATACCTAGAATTCGCTCACCGGTTTCCAAGAGGTTGCCGTTATGATTGGTATCGCTCGATGCCCGAACGACGAGTGTCCAGACCCCACCGAAGACCTGGGCGATGTCCTCTACAGCGGTCCATACGGTCCGTCGTGGTACCCCGACAATCATGACCGGTATGAAAACTTCACGGTGACCATACCGCCCTCGTACAAAGGCTCCGCCCAGTTGGGTGTAGCACACTTCTACCTTCTAGGAGTATGTATCCCCATCGTCCTTTCATGTCCCAGTCTGGAGACCACAGACGATACTGATGGTTTGACCCATGATACACAGCCTGGCTCCACCCCGGAGACGCAGGTGATTAGCACCACCATCGTGGTCGTCTGAGGCAAACCACATGAATGAACTCTAGAGTTTTAATTTTTCCATCTTTCTTCTCTTCTCTCGACGAAGATAAAACAACTCTTTACGACGAATTGTGTATACAGGTCATTCTAGCTTTAAAACTATTTCGAAAACGCTCTCGGGCTGGGTCGAGTCGTATCCAGGCTTCGGACCCGAGTGTGGCGCAACAACGCTTGGCTACGCATTATAATCTGGATATCTCGTACGAGTGTCTTTACGATGCGTAGTTCGAAGGCCCGTTTCTTGCAGTTTCAGTTTTCATACCCCGCTGTTTGATCTTCCAGTTCGCCCGTAACATCTAGAATGATATGATCAACGGGTGCTTGAACTGCAGATCCTGACGAGCTTTCCTCAAACAACACAGACGGACGTGCCATACCATTGATTACCTACCCACTATCACATCATCGTCCGGGCGAGCACTCGAACATGGCCGTAGATGCGCAGGAAGAGGAATCAAGAGCAGAAGACGTAGACGCGCTACCCAAAGCCGTCGTAGCTCGGTCACTGGACAAAGATGATGACGGCAATGGTAACGCTTCGCAGAGGGTGAATCCAAAGGGTGACATTTTAAGAAAAAAACCGAACCGAACAGACTACCGCCTCCGACGAAGGTCATCGATCTGGGTCGGACGACCAGCACCGCTGGATCCAGTGGCCGTCGTCCGGGTGCTCAGAGGCTGGATGGTCAGGGCGCTCACCCTTGGCCAAGCAAAGAACGACGGTGGCATCATGCCGAACTTCGGGCCACGGCGGCTTCGCAGACAACGTCTTTGGGATGAGAATGAGAACCAGATTTCGCCATCAAAAAGCTTTTGGACCCGACCTGCATTCAAAAGGATAGGTGTAGTTTTTTGTGGATGCTCCTCATGCTCGGTGTGCAACCGGCTCTTCGAGAAGTTCTGGCGAGGTCCACTGGAATGCACTTGGGTATGCTATCCTGCTCAGCATTGCGTTCGAACCTGCTGTGCTCATTAGGATGGGGCGACCCGATGTGTCGTTGGCACATTGTGGGGAGGTGCAATGAAATGCAATGTTCCAAAGTTGAGATTGATGCATCCGAAGCGCGCAGCGTCCGAGCGATGTCCATATCGGGAAGTCGAGGCCCGGCTAAGTTACGTTCTTGCCACTGCCTGCGGTCGTCCTTCAAGATCGATTCCGGTGCCGTCATCCTTGCAGATCACGCCTGTGAATGCTCCTGTACCATCTGTTCTCCATGTACAACATCTACAGGCTGTTATCAACGCTTTTGTGGTGGTGTGGGCGGCCTAGGTACGTCCGCCGTCTTGCATCCATACCGTTCACACTGACTCGGCGCTTCTTCATCCGTTCCGACTTGTCTTGAGTCGCAGCGCGCTCTGCTCGCTGAATCGTACATACACCATCGTCCGCCAGTCCATTTCTAACGCTCTCGCGGCCCTGATCACCTCTGGTCGCCCCACTCGCCTGGCCGCCCTGGACCTCGAGCTAGCGCGCTCGTTTCGAAGCCGCCACCGCTGCCACTCGACTGGAAGCGTCCTATGACGTATATGACGCCGTCGCTATCGCTTCGGTTGTCTCTGTCGCTCCGGTTGTCTGTCGCACTCGGCACTTCGCGGCTCGACCCACTTGCTCAACTGCCACGTCAGGTGGCCCTGGAGGTGCGCCTGGATGACGTTCACGTCGCCCTGCGCGCCTGCAGCGTCAGTCGACGTGCTTGACACGTCCTCCCGTTTGTCTGCCGCCCGGGTACCTGGGTGGTTGCACGACGCGCCCAAAGCGCTCATGCCCACCGTTGCTGTCGTCTCCCCTTGGCCTTGACCGACCTCGGCCATGTCTGGGGTGCCATACGACACGCTCGATGCACTCGTGCCCGTCATCACAGCCGCGGTCTCGTCCCCAGCCGTCTCCGGGTGCTTCGACTGCCGCCGGTCGTCGTGGTACTGGGCTGCGCACGCGCATGGCGGACTTCGTTGTCACCACTCACGCCTTGGCTGCTCTGTGCAGCAGGACCCGCGCTGGGTGCGAGCCCGTTGGGTGCGTGGGATGGGTGGCTCGCGAGTGAAACGGGTTGTGCGGGTGCGCAGGACAGCTGCCTGAACGCGTTCGAACGACTAACGCTACGTTCGGTTCAGCGTTCGAGGAGGCCTGGAGCCCAAAGAGCCGAACTGACCCGAACTTTTCCACCACTATCTAAGGACAGGTTCTGCTATGTGTGACCCTTGGTACTGCTTGCAGCTATACCATGGTCCGCCAGAGGAGGATACCGATATCAACTTTCCGATACTCCGCCTCACTGCTGTCCTCATTCTCGCCTGCAGTCTTGTCACGATTATGAGTTCGCACACCCTTGTCGCCCGCCGGCGTGCAGGCGCTCACAAGCTCATGAGCTCCATCCCATCCTGCAGGGGCGTTCTCCGGTCGTCACATGGCTAAACGAGTACACGCGAGTCTTGCAACGGCGGATGGAGCCAAATAAGTGTTATAAATAAATAGAGAACATGTTTCGGCGATTCAGAGTACATTCACTACTATTGGCATGAGAAAGACGACACGGCCACACGAGAAGGGGAAAGTGGAATGACGCGTGGCTTGACAGCCCGAGATCGCCCTGAAATATGTGCTTAGTGACTCCCTGTCCGTTAGAAGTTGCAGGTTCTCCCTACTTGAGCTGCAAGGCTCGTTACTATTTGCAGATCTGGGGCACTGGTGTTGGTGTTGGTCAGTCACCTCAACGTCAACGCGGCCTCTAAATCGTACTAACCGGGTTCCTCACTAGTATCAACCGAGCGAATACACGGGCCAATAATGTACTGCGCGTTCACCCCGTTTGCAAACAACGAGAAGAGTGCGACGAGGTACAAGCTAGTTGTCTTCAGTTGCATGGTCGGTGGTCGCTCTGGGTGATATCTGTGTCTGTTGGTCCCCTCGGTCCATGGTGGTCTGCTCTTATACTCGTCTAGTATGGCTGTACTGCTTGTAGTAAGTTAGTTGAAATGTTCGCATCGCCCGATGCCAGCATTTGGCAGGCAGGTGTCGATCAATGTATGCGTTGGCAGAATAACTCCATCGCTTGACGGGCAGATGATCGACGTCACTATGTAGATTAGGTGCATCTTATTGTAACTCATCTAGGGTCGTCTTCATCCTAGAGATTGGAAAAATACGCGCACAATTCAGATTCCAATATCTCAGACATAGGTAACCAGACTGAAAGTACGAGGGCCTTTCCTTGAACACCACCAATAATTTGAGGCTGACTCGCGCACGCTGTCAGTGTGAAATTCGGGTGAAAGGTGGATAGTGAATGGTGCTGGCGGTTAGACGCAACATCAAATTCTGGCAGAGGGACTCGGATGGGATGACACAACCTTTGTCAAGATGACGACCTCTTCTCCTAGCGTACTGATGACGTTTACCTTGCCACGTTTTATTTTTCAGCCAACAAACCTCGACTCGATCATATTTGCACACCTTTTTTCCGCAGTGTTCAAGCTCCCATATCACAATAGAAGTTCCCCACTGCCTCTACGAATATACATTGGTGGTAAATCAGGACGGGAACAGACGACATCCAGTGCACCTAGAAGAGCAGAGCAGTGATCCTCGAGCCGCCTACTCACAACACTACCTCACGCTTCAAGACAGCAAGATGGCATGTGTCATATCTCTACATAGCAAGCCGGGGCAGTGATGTGTCAGGAGTGTAAGCTGGGGATACACACCATATCTACATGCGGTGACGACACGAAACAATCGGCCGGATCAGCCACGCTCAGCAGGACCACAATGCCAGGAATATGATCACAGCTATTAAATCCATGGTCCAATTTGCATGTAAGCATGGACTGACGATCTTCCGGTGTACCATGGAGAAGACACTCATCGTCCACGAATAACCACACTGCGGTGCACGAGGAGAGCTGGGCAACCGGTCTTGTCACTTGAGAATTCACGAGCAACCGCGGTTGAGGCGTCTAGGACCCTGCGAATACTAGTGGAGCACCCCTCCGCCACCTGACGCAGCACAACTCCCGGTCAACGGCAGAATTTTTCGTTCCCGACAGCGTCAAGGACCATGCGCTTGAAGGTGTGCTGGTGTTCCTGGTTACTCATGTGTGCCATCAGGCATCGATGGGGGATGAGACACGCACGTATACGCTTGTACATCAATTCCGGTCGGTTGGGGTATCGGGTGCGTACCTTGTGCGTACCGTCAGTCCGCTTGACGCATTACTGCCCCCGCCAGAAAACTAGCATTTCAGCAAGGTGTAAAGTTGAAATGCGAACGTGTCTAGTTGAAACGCCAGCACCTCCACCTCAAATCTGCTGACTGTCACGGCATGGTAAGCAGTGCCAGCGCAGCAACTCGCACTTGTGTGCCCGTGAAGGCCGAATAGCACGACAAGCACCCAAGCACTGTGGACCGCCTGCACGCGAATCGCCAACTAGGTCATCACCTTTTCCATTTGTGGATCGAGGGCCATTCTAAAATTATCTTATGAACGCGACCACCGTCGGATTGGTCAATCCGCCATACGGATGATATCAAACTCAGAAAATTCGATCCGAAATGCGGCCACAAATGTTTTCCTTTTGTTTCGCAAGGCACCCAAAGGGTCGCCCGCTCGTGTCGAATTCGCTGTATGGTACTGCTGCGGACTCCATCTGGACGTTGCTAGAGCGTCACGGCACGTTTGGTAGGAAGTGGCCCAACTCGCTCCAGCATGACCCTGCGACGTATAAAGAGGGCACTTTCTACTTTGACCGTCGTCATCAAATGTTCTCTTCATAACTATGCATTTTACTCTCTGGCCACGTACTCTGCTCCCTCGTCCTCCCAGAGCCGTTAGGAAACTCTTATAGCCCGACGCGGAGAAGGGCTGAGGGACATGAACGAGTTGAACATGGTTAGGAGCGTGGGTCTGAGAATGGTCAACTTGCAGTTCACAGTGACAGGGCCTGGCAAGAGGAGTGAGCTGGGAGTGAGCCTGGCCGATTTTACGCTGTCCGTAGGCGCTTTGAAGCTTTCCTCCGGTGCACAAGCTTATCTCGTTGGATTTCGTCAGACTGTTCAACATCTGGATAGGATCCCCGAAATGAAGGAATCAGTCTGCTCTGCTCTTCTTGCACTGGGGAATGGAAACTGGAAAATGGAGGAGGGAAAGCAAGTCGGAAAAACGCAGGTTGTTTCAACGATCGAAGTAACCGAGAAGGTCGTCCTTCAATACTACATGTGTGTGCCCCTTGGTTGCATCAGTATGCTGATCGAAAGGAGCACTTACCATGTTTTCAATGGCCGTTACCACGGACAAAGTCTCTCGGTGTATCCTGTTCAGGCACCGAGCAATAAGGGATATTGTCTCATCTTTGGTCGCACTTCTGACCCTGGGCTTTCCGACATATAAGTAGTACATCTCGCCCTCGTGGCCAACACAAGATTGCGACAAAAATGCACTGAAAGTTTTAAAACATCAAATTGAGCTGCTCACACCTCATGAGATCGTCCAGGAAGCATTCGTATGGCTTTTGCGCTTCGCTCTGAGATCAATACATCACGCTTAGGCCAAAGGGCTTCTCGCTTGGCAAGCGCATATACGGCCACTCACTTGTCCGAGAGGGCATGTTTCGGGTCGTACATAAACTCGTTCATGTGCGCCTTGGAGGATGGGACGCTCTCGTCGGCCAACGGGGGTGAAGACTGTTGGAGATTCAGCCGTTCGTAGTAGTAGTTTCCTTTTTTGGTATACTCGAACGATACGCTACGCGTTCGCCTCGCTTCCCTTTTCCTCCAGTCTCTTTACACTCGACTGGAGGTAAGCATTACTTTCCCTACGATACAGTAAACCATTCACTCACTATACCTAGTCCACTCCTTACCTCGTTAGGTATAGCAATACAGTCTCTTTACACTCAACTGGAGTTCACTCCTTACCTCGTTAGGTCCGACCCTCGCACACGCTAACAACATCTACTCTCTTCTTTGTTCTACCGCGACTTTTTTTCCCATCATGCCACAGTTCAAGAACTCTTTCTCTCGTTTTCGGTTTCTCCGCTTTTCTTCAAAATTGCACCGAGCGCTCCTCAAATCCTGCGAGACACCCGTCCCGACGGACACCACTGTGTGAACCCGACCGGTTGTGCATTCCCTCCCGCCTTGCGCCTCAGTCCATCTTTCAGCCTCTCGTTGACATAGACGCCCGCGATGACCGAGGGAACGAAGAGGACGACTCCGAGGACAATTCAAGTATCTAGGGGATCGAAGTGGATGGTGGGGACGAGTCTGCGGACAATGCCAGCGTCCTAGAAAACCCAGAGGGTAAAACCAACTCTGAAGACAATGTCCATACTCGGGAGAACGAAGACGGTAGGGACAATGACGAGGTCGAGGACAGAAACGAGGTCGAGGCCCAACTGGTTCAGGTGGGAGAGCCGCAATAAGTAATGGAGGCGACGAATTCCACACTTTCCGAGGTGATCGTCACGGGTTCGCTGTCAAACAGTCCGTTGAAGACCGACCGTGGCGGTCCCTTTCAAAGCCACAAGCATAAGCACGAACTTCAAGTTCGTTCACCTTCACCGATGATATTGACTGACTTTCAGCCTGCACCATCGGCTCAACATGAGATGGCCCCCGGGATTCACGCATGCGACGTTATCGACAAATGATTGATTCTATACGGGTTACCAAACGACTCGTCCTCGTGAGTCAAACTACATTCACTAATTGCGATACTAGATGGGAAGATGAAGACAACAAGCGACTGGGATCATACGGAAAACGAGAAAGGTAGGGATCGGAATGGGGACGGGGTACTGAGCAACTCCAAGCCGGCTTGATCGTTCTGAAATAAATCGATTACTCCCTGCGCGCTACCGCGACGATCAACGCGGAGTCGCACGGCTCCTCACCTAGACCGCAAGGCTCGCTGCCCTTCTTTCTTTCCTTTTTTTCGGCGTCAGCTACACTCTGAAACAATGCTCGCTACTAACCCAAGTATCTGGCAACTAGTGCTTGGGTGTGTAGCAAATCGTGGCTGCTCTGGGCGTCAGCCACAATTTCCGTGATTCCTTTGCGGTTGTACTCACTGAGACAGTCCGCGCTGTCACTGGAAGGCCCCACCCCGGTGTCTTCTCTTGATGTTAGCAAGTACCAAGTGATTCTTTGGGATTGTACTGACCCTGGTCGCTTGCAGCAACACCCAAGGGGCCTGCTTGCACCCAGTTTGTGACGAGGAGTTGGAAGAGCACGGTGAGATAGAGGTGGGTCGCTTTCAGCTGCATACTGGTAGTCTGCTGTGGGCTTGGATGATGTCTGAGTGTGTTGGCTTTCTCATTCCTCCGCGGTCTGTTCTTATACTCGTCCGGAGAGCTTGCATGACGAGACGCTCCCACCGCCCGCCCTGTGTAAGCACTCTCAGTTGCACCTAAAGGCAATTGATGCGGTTGATATGGCGGCTATCAGCACATGTATTGTTGGAACGGCAGACATGAGGCCCGGATCAGTAATACAGCATACTGTGTGAACGGTTTGTATACATTGTTACGGGCCGTACAACGAGCCCTTAAGTGTGATAATCAGGTTGCTTACTACATTGCAGGTGCACGAAATAAGAGTTCGCTCCGACCAACTCGAACTGCCGATTGGCTAGCTATTAAGTTATCACCACTACATTCCCGCGCACACAACGGGGAGGCACCTATGCCCCATGGGGACTTTGTCAATCACGACATTCGTCACTTTTCACAAAACTTACCAATCTATGCAAATTTTTCATTTCCTACACCTGCATATCATATATACACTGTATCCTATAGTACTACAAACCTGAACGAAGCGATTTGAAGCAAAACTGAGCGAGATCGTCAAAAGCTCCTTGTCACGCTGGTTCGTCACGCCGGTGTCCCATGTTGGGTGGACTGGGAGCCTTCGGCTCCCAGTGCGAAGACTGTGTGCGAGGGAGGGTACTCGGGCTGTCATACCCGCATGCTCGGCCGTCGGACGTCCCTCTCCGAAGATCAGGACCGGGCCACAGGACGAGAAAGCCTGTGTACAGTACGAGCAGGGGCGGGAAAGGGGAACGGGATAGATAGCGGTTTCGAGCCTGCGAAAGCTCTCGTCAGGGGGCTACCGCTACCCCGACTTCCGCCCATCCGAGACCGTGTAGGGTATCAGCTACCAGCTTCAACCGCTATCCAGGGAGTGGGCCAGAAGACAGCAGAGGGGCAAAGCCATGCTGAAGGCGCGACCCCAGACGGAGCTGGTTGCGTATGGGGAAATAACGAGTGGGGGGTGGGAGGCTTCGCACCCGGTGCAAGAGGCCTGATAAAAATCACCCACAGGCATTGGGCCGCACGGACGCCCTTTCGGGTCTCCCTAAACGGGAGTGTCCGGTTGGACTTGTTGCGCTGCCATGCGGCGCCCAGTCCCAAAACATCCAATGGGACTGGGGCCCTCCCCCGCCATCCAAGGATTCGACGAGTGACACAGTGAGCTGATCAGTGCTAGAACTAAGTTTGAAGCAATATAACTCCGCCACGGCGGAGTCGGTCACAGTCACCACGGGTGCCGGAAATGCCCTCGTTTTGCCTTTGCGGGTCGAGCAGTGGGGGCAGCAAATGCCGTGGATCGTATCGATCGACGTTCAATCCAATCTGCGAGTTACAAGTACAAGTGGCAGTGCAAGGCCTTGCGAGTCGCGTCGACAAGTCGGACTCTGTAGCAGCAGGGGCGGATGTGCGCACATTCGGCTTGTGTCACCCAGTGGAACATTCCCGTAACTGACGAAGTCACCGTAGGGCATAGTACTGTAATATATTTACAGAAGCCTTCATCCTGAAACATTGCTCCCCGAGATTTCCGTAGCTGCCACTGTTAGCGTGGCGCCTCAGACATAGAACAAGGCGAGGTGCAACGACAATTTCAAGTGAGATGCGATGGACTGATATGATTGCGTCAATGGACGCCACTGGCAACGCGACCTCGGTTAAGAATGACAGGCCCATCTGGAATCCATTAGGACATGCTTTCATTGTACTGGTGCGGTCATGAAGAGGCGGCGGGCTATGGGAGATTTGGGGTTTTACCAGTGGAAATTTGTCACGGTGAGCGAGGGACCGGGATCTATACACGTCACGGGAAACGCAAGGACAGTGGAATTGGATGACATCTAGGTGGCTTAGGAGAGCAGACGACCTGAGCAGCCTACCCACAACGACACTGCCTTTTGCTTCAAGACAGAAATACCTCCGTGTTTCAAATATTCGGTGCTCGAAGCTCCGATATGATAGCATGTGTCATCTATTCTGGACCACCGGCATAGCAAGCCAAGGCACCTTGCCTTGTTCCACATATGTCTGAGCGTCGCGCTGACAGTGGCAGCTACGGGAACCTCGGGCAGCTTCCGTAGATAGATTACGGTACTATGTCGTACGGGGACTTTGTCATGACATCAGCAAAACCCTACCTTGTTCAATTGAGTTTAACACAGCTTAATGTGTTCTTAATCAATCTTAGCATTCAAGAACTAATTAAGAACATATTAAACCATGTTAAACTCAAGGATGAGGGCTGATGGACTGCAGTCATGGGAATGTCACACTGAGTAGTAACACAAGCCAAATGTGCGCACATCCGCCCCTGCTGCTACAGAGTCCGACTTGTCGACGCGACTCGCAAGGCCTTGCACTGCCGCCTGTACTTGTAACTCGCAGATTGGATTGGACGTCGATCGATACGATCCACGGCATTTGCTGCTCCCACCGCTCGACCTGCAAAGCCAAAACGAGGGCATTCCCGGCGCCCGTGGTGACTGCGGCCGACTCCACGGAGTTATATTACTTCAAACTTACTGGGGTGACGAACTGCGTGACAACGAGCTTGTCACGATCTCGCTCAGTTTTGCTTCAGATCCCTTCGTTCAAGTTTGTGGTACTATAGGATACAGCGTATATATGATATGCAGGTATAGCAAATGAAATTTTTACATAGATTGGTAAGTTTTGTGAAAAGTGACGGATGTTCTGACCGACAAAGTCCCTGTGGGGCATAGGTGCGGCGTGCCTCCCCGTTGTGTGCGCGGGAATATAGTGATGATAAGAAAAGCTAGCCTATCGGTAGTTCAAGTTGGCCGGAGGCTGTCGAGCTCTTATTTCGCGTACCTGCAGCAATCAGATTATCGCAAGGGCTCGTTGTACGGCCCGTGACAATGTGTACAAACCGTTCACACAGTATGCTGTGTTACTGATCCGGGCCCTACGTCTGCCGTTCCAACAATACATGTTTCGATGGCCGCCATATCAACCGCATCAATTGCCTTTAGGTGCAACTGAGAGTGCTTACACAGGGCGGGCGGTGGGAGCGTCTCGTCATGCAAGCTCTCCGGACGAGTATAAGAGCAGACCACTGAGGAATGAGAAAGCCAACACACTCAGACATCATCCAAGCCCACAGCAGACTACCAGTATGCAGCTGAAAGCGACCCACCTCTATCTCACCGTGCTCTTCCAACTCCTCGTCACAAACTGGGTGCAAGCAGGCCCCTTGGGTGTTGCTGCAAGCGACCAGGGTCAGTACAATCCCAAAGAATCACTTGGTACTTGCTAACATCAAGAGAAGACACCGGGGTGGGGCCTTCCAGTGACAGCGCGGACTGTCTCAGTGAGTACAACCGCAAAGGAATCACGGAAATTGTGGCTGACGCCCAGAGCAGCCACGATTTGCTACACACCCAAGCACTAATTGCTAGACACTTGGGTTAGTAGCGGGCATTGTTTCAGAGTGTAGCTAATGACGAAAAAAAAGGAAAGAAAGAAGGGCAGCGAGCGTTGCAGTCCAGGTGAGGAGCCGTGGGACCCCGCAACGATCGTCGCAGTAGCGCGCAGGGAGTAATTGATTTATTTCAGAACGATCAAGCCAGCATGGAGTTGCTCAGTACCCGTTCCAATTCCGATGCCTACCTTTTCTGTATGATCCCAGTCGCTTGTCATCTTCATCTTCCCATCTAGTATTGCAATTAGTGAATGTAGTTTGGCTCACGAGAACGAGTCGTTTGGTAACCCCGCTCCGTATAGAATCAATCATTTGTCGATAACGCCACATGCGTGAATTCCGGGAGCCATCTCATGTTGAGCCGATGGTACAGGCCGAAAGTCAGTTAATGTCATCGGTGAAGGTGAACGAACCCGATGTTCGTGCTTGTACTTCTGGGACCGCCATGGTCGGTCTTCGACGGACTGTTCAGCAGCGAACCACGTGACGATCACCTCGGAAAGCGTGGGATTGCGGCTCTCCCACCTGAACCAGGATCGCGACGTGCGCTACATAAGAACATTTCTGGTGCGACATCTTGGCATTCCCTGACTACTGTCGCGTTGTGTTCGTTTCAGAAAGCACCCCCGCACTTCTTGCTTCAATGCCCACGCTTCCACCATCCGAAATGGTTCGACTGTGGCTCGTTCCGATACCTGCGTGACAATGAGAGCAAGTGCAAAGATTCCAACCAGAGGTGTATTCTGCCCATGCCCACAGGAACGACTGGAAATAAAACAGCCTTCAAGACGAATTACGCCGGAGGACTCCGATGCTCAATGTCTCTTCCAGCAGCGACTTGATGCATTCCTCTCCCAAGCAGTGGCGCCCTGTGAGTGATATCACGACAACGTCAGAAGCGAAGCAAAAGAGCACGGCAGCGGCACTCAACCTGGAAATGGAACCTGGAATCCATCGGCCACATGTGGAACGTCCTGCCATGAATCGGAGACGAAACAGCGATCAGACCACGCAATAGCCGTGACTTCGACGCACATGCAATTTCTCAGCCGGTTTCTGATGCGTAGACCTTGGACACTGATCCTGCCGTGTTTCGTACGCAGCCTGTGCTCCAGTACGCCAATGTTAGTGAGCACGCAGCACCACGGCGGCATGGGCCCTTCGTTCGTCCCTCCCTCGTCCTTCTTCTGGTCTACTTCGGATGGCGGCGTGCTGGCCACCATGGCAAACAGCTGGGACAGACAGGGATTGTCCATTTCGCCCTTGGAGCGTATTCGCAGTCGCGGTTAACCTCGCCTTCTCGTCAGGTTCTGACAAAGTTCTGGCCATCAAGAAGCGCCACGGCATGAGCGTAAACGACGGCATTAAATGTGTATTTGGGGTGACAGGCGGTTTGAAGTAACGCTCGAGGGTGACGCTCGCGCCGCCGACATAGCCGGCAGGAGGGGTGATTGCTTACACAGTCGATTATGACGAGAAATCGACTTCTGTCGTCGTTTTGGGTGCGGGATTCACCTTTAACTGCGCCAAACGGTGCGCGGAGTGAAGCAGCGTCGAGACGGTCACCCCAGCTTCTTCGCCGCAGCCACAATTGCGGCCGTTTCGGGCTCAGAGACAGTGATGGCATATCTGAATGGCGGGTAGGACATGTTCTACGGACGAGACGGGGGGGGGGGGGGGGGGGGGGGGGGGGGGGAAGGGGAGGGGGGGGGGGGGGGGGGGGGGGGGGGGGAGGGGGGGGGGGGGGGGGGGGGGGGGGGGGGGGGGCAAAGTGTGATAAGGCTAAAGATGAAAGTGTCATCACTCTGGCCCAGCAGTGACGTGCCATAGGAATCCAAACCTACCATGGTCCGAGCGCTCTGATCCACGAACTCTTCCAAGAGTCTCGCTCCGGATGACGCCCACTCTTTGCACGGGCCTCCTGTGACGGTGATCAGATCGACGGGCAGGTTCTTCCACTCCGCCAAAGGGTCTGCACTGACGTCCAAACCACCCTCGCCAGAGATCCATCCACACATCCGGCTCAGTGCATAGAGGACAGGCCGCGTCGATGATGGTGTGAGATCCATGAAAGTACAGACCGTATTCCCTGGTGGCCGAGTGGTTGCTACCTGGCAAAGTCGTGAGCAAATAAGACCTGAGAAAGGTACTCGTCCCTCTCCCGTCTGTGTAGGGGAGTCAATGCTCTGAACGAACGGGACGAGATGAGCGAGGTCCCGCGGTTCTCGACCATAAAGGCGAGATCAAACCATGGGTTGCGATCGGCAGACGGGCTATGCACCCATTGCGGAGACGCGATGTCCTGTACCGTGCAGGGGATGATGAGACAGATACAGCTAGAACACGGAATCAGGGGTTCGAATCGGACTTGTAAGATGAGAAACAAGGATGTCCTCACCGGAGTTTGTCGAGCGCTCCGCGAATACGATCCTGAGCCCCCCTGTACACATTGAGGAAACGAAGTAAAGCAAACTTCGCCGTCCCTGTGGACCCAACGTTTGTGTCAGGCTCATGCGACCGCAGGACGGAGGGGGTTACTTGCGCATCAAAGGTATCCCAATGTCTCTGCATGACAAGCCCGCAGCCAACCAATGGCCTAGAACAAGTAGATGGTGGTCGCGGGAAACAAAACATGGAGCTGAACGAGTGTACGCTGGGATCGAGGACCCATTTTGTCGGATGGGGAAAATGACCGGTAGGTTCACGTTGAATGTAGGTGATTTCACTGTGGTGGGAGCGTATGTGGGGGCGCGTATCTGCAACGAGCTGTGAGAAATGCTCAATGGGCTCAGCGCTCTCGAGACAATCTTCTGCAGCGCGCGTTGTGGATGCCTAGGTCCAGTCCACGTGCCACGAGCCTTCTGTCACGTGATTCGCTGACACTTTGATTACAAAGGAGCGTGTGCGACGAGGCGCTCGCTCAAGTGCGCCCAGGACGAGGACGAGGACAAACGCCGTCAGACGGCCGAGCACCCTCAGCCGCTGCCACAAGACACAAAGCACCCAAACGTGCGTCACGATGCTCCCCGTGTTCTCCAATGGGAGCAACGTAGACATGCGCCGACACAGCCGAACGACGTCCCCGCCGTACCGAAGCGCGCATGCCCAAAGGGGTGACGGGGGTAGGAATCAAGGCCGCGCGTGGTCTCGGCGTGGAACGTCGGCGCGGACCTCTCCGCAGCTAGCGGGGTGGAGAACGCGATCGTGAACGCCGCGGACGTTAGGTGCGTCTCGTGTCCCTTGGGCCTCGTATCATGCTGAACACGGGGGTGTGTCGCCCTGTTTATCAAAAGTCGCAGCGCAAATGGTATTCACCCGCGTTGACGGACGAGAGCATCGCGTCCTTCAAGGCACACGTGAACGAGTTTGGGTACGACCCGAAACATGTCCTCCCGCACGGGAGCTATCTGATCAACGCCAACCCTAACGAGTGAGTGGCCATATATGCGCTTGCCAAGCGAGGAATCCCTTTGACCTGAGGATGATGTATTGATCCCAGAGCGAAGCGCGAAAAGTCGAACGAATGCTTCCCGGACGATCTCTTGCGGTGTGAGCAGCTTGGTTTGATGCTTTACAACGTTCAGTGCGTTTTTGTCGCGATCCTGTGTTGGCTACGAGGGCGAGATGTACTACTTATATGTCGGAAAGCCCAGATTCGACGGTCGGAATTGCGACCAAGGATGAGTCGATGTCCCTTATTGCTCGATGCCTGAACAGGATACACCGAGAGACTTTGTCCGTGGTACCAGTCATTGAAAACATGGCGAGTGTTCCTTTCGATCAGCATACCTATGCAACAAAGGGGCACATCCATGTAGTGTTGAAGGATGGCCTTCTCGGTTACTTCGATCGTCGAAACAACCTGCATTTTTCCGACTTGCTTTCCCTCACCCATCCATCTCCCGGTGCAAAGAAGGGCAGAGCCGATCGATTCGTTCATTTCGGGGATCCTACCCAGATGCTGGACAGTTTGATGAAATCCAACAAGATAAGCTTGGGCACCAGAGGAAAGCTTCAAAGCGCCTACAGACAGCGTAAAGTCGGCCAAGCTCACTCCCAGCTCACCACCCTTGCCAGGCCCTGTCTCTGCCAACTTCAATTCAGCCATTCTCCTAACCGTGTTTAATCCGTCTCGCAACTTGTTCGTGTCTCCGTCCTTCTCCGCGTCGGGCCATGAGAGCTTCCCAGCGGCTCTTGAAGGACGAGAGAGCAGAACACGTGGCCAGAGACTGAAAGGCGTACTTATGAAAAAAACGTTTGATGATGGCAGTCAAAGAGGAAAGCGTGTCGAGGAAGGCACGGTGGAGGTCGGATCAGCTCCTAGCGGGTGCGATTGGGTGCCCGTCATGCTATTCGGCCTCCACGGACACAGAACTGCGAGTTGCTGTGCATACAGGTTGGCACTGCTTACCATGACGTGACAGTCAGCGGATTTGAGTGGACGAGCTGGCGTCTCAACTAGACACCTTCACGTTTCGACATTCTGACACTCCAGAATGCTGGCTTTCCGGCGGGGGGCAGTGATGCGTCAAGCGGACAGGCTGAGGGTACGCGCAAGGCACTCACCCGATGCCTCAACGGACGACTTGAATTGATCTACAAGCGTATACGTCCGTGTCCCATCCCCCATCGATGCCTGATGGCATACATGAATAACCAGGGGAGTATTCCTAGTAGGTCTCAGGAACACCAGCACACATTCATGCGCATGGTTCCTGACGCCGTCGGGAATGAAACATGCCGCTGTTGACCAGGGATTGTGCTGCGTTAGGTAGCGAAGTGGATGCTCTACTAGTACTCACAGGGTCCTTCCCTCTCCTAGACATCTCTATCGCGGCTGCTCGTGAATTCTCGCTTGAACGAGTGACAAGACCGGTTGTCTGGCTCTCCTCGTCCTTCCGGCACATAACAACTCTTCGCCCCAAGTGGAAGGCGCAATGATTACTGCACTATGTAGGCAAATCAGCAAGCCAGGAGACCGCTTGTGCAAACATGTGGAAGTTGGACTGCCCCACAGTTGGGAGGATGTCGCAAAATGGGAGTCCGAGGCACAGCGTATGCATGATTCAACGACCGGAAGAGCCGCAGCGAGCCTCAAGAGTACTACCAGGGGCTTGATAGTGACGACGTCATGACGGGGCAAGAAAACATACCTTCACCTCCGGCACTCACTGCTCCAGCTTGCCTCGAGCTCTGGTGGTTATTTGTGAAAAGCAGCAGTAGTACGCGAATGCTGAATCGAATGTTTCATGACCAATGCTTAGTACGCTCTCAGTGCATTTAGAATGCATTTTGTATCCTAGTAGTAATACTATTCTAAAAAGGTGCGAGGTTTCTTGTTTGGTGGTATACACACAGTGCACAGTACTCTAACAACAACGTAGGTAAAGACCTAAGGATCTAAGGGATGGTTGGCATCGCAGGTGATGATGATTGGTGTCGCGGGCGAGAAATAAGGAAGAAACGGGGGAAACAAGCAGAGGAAGAAATCGCTTTTCCAACCCTAGGTAAGGCTATGACTACTCAGTAACATTGACATTGTTTGCACCATGTTCCCAGTCGAGCAGTCCTTCCAGTGCTGATGAATGAAGTCGAACCCGCAAACGTTGTTCAGCAGCTCCGAGGCGGATACGCCCCCGAGGAACTTGAGGGAACAAACATAACATCTACAGAGTGGTCGGCAGGGCCGACGATGAGCAGTCGTGTGCACTGTTTGGGCGCGAACGGGAACCTGAAGCCCTGCTCGGCTCACTTGTCGTTCCGGCAAGGTAGCGAGACGGTGATATATTTGCATGCAAGGAGGAGCTATGGTTTCGTCAACGCCGTGTGATGCTCGGCGTGGTGTGTAAGCAGGGGACAGCTAAGGCGTAGCTCGAATGGCACGTCGCTAGGGAACCTCGCTTCACTTGACCAACGCGACGGCGAGAGGGTATTATCTACGGACGGCGCATCAAATGTGATACGGACAACGTGAACGAATAGCTCGCGATGTATCGTGCACAAGGCGGTGATTCCGGCGTTATTGTCGGACAGGGCCAGGTAGAGGCACTATTCCGTGCGTAAGAGCGGATGGGAAGGTGTCGGGTGTCTTTTCACTGTCTGTGTGTTGGGACTCGACCTCGTTTCTGTCCTCGACCTCGCCATTGTCCCCACCGACTTCGTTCTCCCGAGTATGGACATTGTCCTCGGAGTTGTCTTCACCCTCTGGGTTCTCCAGAACACTGGCATTGTACGCAAGCTCGTTCCCGCCATCCGCTTTGACCCCCTAGATACTCGAATTGTCCTCGGAGTCGTCCTCTTCGTTCACTTGGTCGTCAATGGCGTCTATGTCAACGAGAGGCTGAAAGATGGACTGAGGCGCAAGGCAGGAGGGTGTGAACAACCGGTTGAGTTCACTGCGTGCGACAGTGGTGTCCGTCGGGACGGGTGTCTCGCACGATTTGGGGAGCGCCCGTCGGAATTTTTGGGAAAAGCGGAGAAACTGAAACCGAGAGAAAGAGTTCTTGAACTATGACACGACGGAAAAAAAAAGTCGCGGTATAACAAAGAAGAGAGTAGATGTTGCGGAAAGAAAGCAGGAACAAGTGGTAGATAGGTATGGGTAATGAGGGTCACTGATGACAATCGGGTGGTAGAGGTGATGGAGAGATTCCATCGTAGAGGGACAGCTGCATATAAGGGGAGCAGTGCATTTATGAGCCATGAAAACGTACGTGAGGGGCTGCTGTGGAAGATAACGTGCCACTCGATTTACTGAAAGGTGGAATCTTCCAAACGACTTGCTTCGAAGGGGGACAATGAACCACTCGAGGTATACATGGGGAGTGCCACCACAAATTTGCTTCGAGTGGAGTCGATGTCGTAGTTACTGTCATGGTCAGAATTCATCTACATATGCATGTGCACAAAAATCAGTGTTGGGAGCGAGTATTCCCGCGGGGAAGCTCTTACCCGTTTGTCAGTGAGGAGTCAAAGAATGGCAGGAACGATGCGGATGCATGACTCCCATGCACCATGCACTGACAATCTGACCTTGCTAACACGGCACCGCCTTGTCCGGACTACTTGATTCGCACTTCCCATGAAACATATCCACTGGAACCGCGCAGCACATTGTACGAGTCACAGACGATGCCAATTAATTGTTCGGGGGTAACGCGAGAACACCACTCGGGTGGGGCCACTCTGAGATGACTGAGGTCAGAGTATACTAGCCGATATGTCGACCCCTGCGGCTGTAGACACCAGGAATTTCACTGGCAGAACATCATGCGTAGGTTGAGTAGCACCTTGCATCATGCTGGCAGTGGAAAGTGTTTGCAACGGTTTGGTAGATTACAAACACGTCAGCGGAACAAAAATGGTCAGCGGTAGCCGATTACGGTAGCTATAGCCGACTGTCAGGCCTTCAGGACCCCGACATTCCCTTCGTTCACGACTGCAATACATTACCTACCCATCGCCATCCAACCAACTTACAGGACAGATATCATCGGCACTGGACGGAATGAAGCTAAACGAGTACGTATTCGCCTATAACGACACGGCAATCAAGCGCTGGTGTCGTTCCTCATTCACGCCGACCTTGTCGTGGCTGCGGACAGCGTGTAAATGTATCCTGGCGAGTTTTCTACGATTCATACTCCGGGGCCCCAAAGCGCTCGTTCAGTTGTTCGTCGTGTGGTTGTTCGTGGACGATGAGCGTCCTCTCCATGATACACCGGGAGCTCGTCAGTACATGCTTACACGCAAATTGGTCCATGGATTAGCGCTTAGCTCTGATCGTGTTCCTGGCATCGCGGTATTAGGCACGTGGTCCTGAGGCTAATGAACGTGGCTGATCCCGTCTTGCCCGGAGTCCCCTGGTTGTTTCTGCTCGTCACCGTGCGTAGATATGGTATGTATCCCCGGTTTACACTCTTGACACATCACTGCTCCAGCTTGCCACGTAGAGATGCAAGAATAGATGACACATGCCATCATCAGAGCATCGAGTCTCACACGAGGCTAAAGTATGAAGTGTTGTTGTCTTGAAGGATGAGGTAGTGTTGTGAGTAGGTGGCTTAGAGATCACTGCTCCTTCTAGGCGTGCTGGATGTCGTCTGATCCCATCCTGGTTTACCTGCAATGTGTATACATAGCGGCATCTCGGGGAACTTCTATTGCGATGCGGGAACACCGCGGAAAAAGGTGCGCGAAATACGATTCAGGTTCGTTGGCTGGCTCGGAGAAGGGGTTGCTATCTTGGCTGGCAAGGTTGTGTCACCCCATCCGAGTCTCCCTGCCAGAAGTTGACATTGCGTCTAACCACCAGCACAATTCACTGCCTGCATTTCACCCAAGTTTTACACTGACAGCGGTGCAAGTCAGCCTCAAATGGCGGTATTCAAGGAAGGCCACTCGCACTCTCAGTCTGGTTACCCATGTCTGAGCTATTAGAATCTGAATTTGTGCGCGTATTTTTCCAATCTCCATGAAGACGTCCTTGGATGAATTACGGTGAGATGCGCCTAATCTACGTAGTGACATCGACCATGTGTCCGCCGGTCTGTGGAGCTGTTCTGGCGACGCATATATTGACACCTGCCTGCGAAACGGCACTGGCGCACGGTGATACCAACGTTTCAACTTACAAGCAGTGCAACCACAGACGAGTATAAGAGCAGACCACCATGGACCGAGAGGACCAACAGACACAGACATCACCCAGAGCGACCTCCGACCATGCAACTGAAAACAACTAGCTTGTACCTCGTCGCACTCTTCTCGTTGTTTGCAAACGTGGTGAACGCAGGCAGCGCCCAAGGTATCCCGGATTATATGAAGGAACTTGAAGGTTAGTACGATTTAGAGGCTGCGTCGACGTTGAGGTGATTGACCATCACCAGGAGATGTGACCGAGCGCCTCAAAGTGTAACGAGCCTTGGAGTTCAAACATTCAAGTAGGGAGAGCCTGCGACTTCCAACGGACAGGAGTGACTAAGCACGTATTTCAGAGCTGTGGAGCGACTCGTACGCGTCATTCCACTTTCCGTTCCTCGCGTGGCCCGGGCCTCGTGTCATTTTTCCCCTACCGATAATGTTGCAACCATGACTAGTAGTGAATGTATCTGAATCGCCGAAACATGTTCTGCAACTATTTATAACGCGTATTTGGCTCTATCCACAGCTGCGTGTGCTCGTTTGGCCATGTTACGACCGGAGAACGCCCCTGAACTTGTGAACGCCTGCGCGGGTGCAACAAGGGAGTGGGAACCGAAGGTCGTGATAAGACCACAGGTGAGAGCGAGGACCGCAGTGAGGCGGAGGATCATAAAGCCGGTATCATCCTCTATTTCTGGCAGACCATGGTGTAGCTGCGGGCAGTGTCAAGGGCCACACATAGAACGTGTCCTAACGAGCGAGTCGTTACACTTTACACTGCAGCCTGGTTCTGGATTTGTAGATGCTCGTTCAGTCGTTCATACTCTCCAACAGGTGCATCAGAGGGCCGTTGAAACATGCTCACATGCAAGTAGGATCATGGGCCTAGGCCTCATCGTTTCTATGGATCAACTGAATGTATTTGCTGGGTAGCCGTACTTGAAGCTTGAAGGATCACAAGGCGTACGTTCGGTTGTTCCGTTTCCTCGTGTACGCTGGGGGTGGGCAAACATGCGCTTCATTTGGAAATGACCTGCTAAGCTACCGTGGCTACTGCCGATGTACACATGTCGAATTCAGAATTTCGAGGCGATCGAAACGGCGGGAGACGATTCCAAACGGGTGGCATGGAAAGCGACAAGCGCTGCGAGTCGAAATGGCTCGAATTGAAATCACTGTCTCACTGCATTGAAAGGCGTACATGGAACAACTTTTCAATACGAACCCATAGTCGACTGGATCGACCGTATCCATCACTGTGGACATTGCCACCAGGATGGAGCCTCCAGGGAACACCTCAAGGCCTTCTTTTTCGTCCACAGGTCACGAGCCCGCACGCGGACCCGCGTCCACCGATCATGAGACAGCCTACACAACTCCTGAGGATACGTATCGCTCTCTGCTTCATACAGATCCTCCCAGTGGTCATATAGACCAAAGCTAGGGTATGGCCCAACGTGAAAGAAGACGGCAAGCGCCTCGACGGACTCTTCCTCGATGGGCGAGTTGATCAAGTCGATAGACGCGTGCCTTGGCATTCTCAGTCCGCGCCATGGATCCCCCTGGGGAACCTGAACGTACCCGCAGGTGTCGAGCTTGTAGCACAACACCCGGAGCGACCGACATAGCTCCAATAGCCGTACGAACCCGTCTGGCGTGATCTTGCTCGACGGTGCCCAATCGAAGCTTGTCCCCACCTCGAACTCTTCCAGGTGGGGCCACGAAGATGCCAGAGTGAGCAACTGGTCCTCGCTCAGATCCACCCCACATGGTATCCGGACCAAGACAGACTTGATGTTCTCGAAGGGTGTCAAAGATTGAAGATGATCGAAGGTGATATGGTATGGAGGACAAGTCTCCCCAGGTGGTGCATCTATCATTCCCAATAGCCCCAAATAATCATCAAGGACACAGAGATTGACATTGTTCAGGGAGGTATGTGTGCAAGTTTGTTGGAGGGCCACGAAAAGCGACACGAGAGTTGGTGGAGTGGGGCGAGCTGAGAGATCGACGGAAAGCTTATGAAGCACCGGGAGATGGAAATGACGAAGGAGGCTCACAACAGTGGCCAAATGTGGAGAATTGAGGTCAAGTTCGCGGAGGGCCGAGAATGCCAAGACGGAAGCTTGGATTTGATCCAGTAAATCAGGATCCACCATGAAGGACAAAACATGCAAGTTACGCAAACGGGAGAGATCGGAGAGGGCATCAATCTTGAGGTCAACTTCGTAACAACGCGCGGCACAAAGGTTTTTCCAATGACGTATGAGGCCTATGGTCGTCTCATAATCCCAACCCATTAGCCTAAGGTCGGTCACAAATGGACATCCCTCTCCAAAACCGTTGACAGCAGACTCAAAGATATCCACGCCACAAAACGAGACATTTGTCACTGTAGGCCTGACAAGGTGTTGTATCAGAGGAGCAACCGTAGCAAAAGGCTCGTCGAGCGTAAGGGTGCGAAGGTTGGGGAATATGGGACCACTGGAGGCTGGTGGGTTGGAGAGCGCCAAAATGGAATCTTGACCCAAACCGAAGGAACCACCCAGACGAGGAAGTGCGTACACGCGACGCGCATAACCAAGAATGATGTTCCAATCTGCTTCCTGGAGATGTTTCTCGAGTGAATACCTTGGGAAACCCTGCACGTAATCTTAGTATTTCAGACAAACAATAAATGTGCTGAGTTGTCTCACATCTACATGAGGTACGGCTTGTTTGTGGGCTACCCATGGCCACAGCAAAGGAGACAGGTCGTCCAATTCGGCCCAGATCACGTCTAGCGCTGGCTCTTTAAATACCCTGCACGTCCTCGCTAGGGCTGTGAGATGAGTATTTGCGTACGAAGAGTGCGGTTCGACTGGACTTAAACTTGCACTCCCCAAGTCGCAGTGGTGGAAGATGTTGAGAAGAATCTCCTCCACGTAGAGTGCGCGATGCATTGATGGAAACTCTCAGAAATGCGAAGACTCTGAGTCGGTTATGCTTTTAGATCGTATCCCCCGAAGTCACGGCGTGGCTAGCGGCCACTGGCTCCCTGGACCACCACTCTGGTTCCGCGGCTAAGCACTGAGTGATGGAGGCTGAATGAGTTGCAGTAAAACGGCCCTAAGGATAGCCCAGCCTCCTATGAAGTCGATAGCAAAAGTCATCGGATTCCCACGAATTAATTACATAACCCTAATTTGGGCGTCACGCGAAAGTGGATCCGAAATTCATGGAACGCGCCGTGTGCGAGACCGGCAGTAAAAACATCATGGGTCCTTATTTGAGTCTGTTCCAGATCACGCTCAATGGGGTGGGTGACTCATTGAATCCGCTCTACATGAAGTCTCCTCTTCCTTGTGCTCACGATTCCTTCAGTCACGGTTTCTTCGCTGCAGCAACTCGTGTATCAATGATTCAATATTTGAGCGAATTATTCTTAATTAATTGTGAGTCCTATCAAATCTCCCTTGGTGTAACGCACTGAGCATAGATCGACGAAGCATGCGCATCTATCCATCCACGGTGCCGCTAGCGTTGCGCAGCAGGGCCACACGACCACACGACCGACTGTACTTGATCCACTGCTAAATACTTTGTGAGTGCGTGTTCCCCGTCAACCTCCTCGTTTGCACCTATATTCATCTGGCATTGCTCATACGCTTGCTGTTATGTTAGGAAGTTTTCGTTGGTCCCGCGATGGCCGGACACGATGCTGTCTCTTGCTCACGATTCATAAATTATTGGCCTTCCGTGCAATGACTTCGGATCCATGTATATGACACTCATCGATTCCTGTGAAAGTATTGTTTCCCATGCGACTCTGCTTAGTTAGTGCACTTACGATGTCTTTCAGTTCTTAATGACTTCAATGACCACCTGTACATGGAGTGGGCACTGGCGTAGGAGCCACTCGTGCGGAACCATCGTGGACGCCCTCGATATTGCCTCAGCGTTGCTCTCCTGTGGCTAGGAATAGTCGCGTGGGGTGTACATTCCACGTGAAACCCGCCCAACGGACCATAGGGGGTTCACGCACCATGTCATCCTCCCCCAGAGGTCCACGCGCCCATCTGCAGCATCCTTCACACATGGCCATCCGGTCGTTCGCTCCTGTAGACACCGGCATGACTGGCGGAACGGCATTTGACTACACGCTCCCCTCCCATGTGCGCCATCTACGCGTGAGCATCATCTCATTATTTGCAAGAATTGCAATCTGTACACCTGTCTAACTGTGTTACGACGCATGCATGGTTTTTGGCGCACTCCTGCTCAGACGGGCCTGAAGGGCCCACGCTCGACAAGCCGTTGTGCACGACGTCGACGTGCGACTTTTGGGGCCGCCGCACCTCCCTTGTCCAGGGTGGCCCCCGCTCACGCGCTTCTTCTCCGGGGTGCTGCACCACGTGGTCATGCTAGACAACTCTGGAAGCATGACGAACGCTGCTCGGGTTCGGCATCATAGCCCCGGGCGCCCTGGCCAACATGATGTTCAAGTGGCTCACGGGACCCAAGGTGAGCGGTGCAGGAGGGTGGGTGTAGACGATGGCTCGGCTCGCTGTGGGGTGGAGCTGGTCGTCGATGGGTTCGCAGGGGCGGGTGCGCTTAGCTCTCCCTAAACCCATGAGAAAGGATATCGTAGAGCTCTTGTGTCGTGTTCTTCATCCTCAAATGGAGACACGAAGCCTGCCTTTACCTGGTCAGAAGAAGTCTCCAATTGCATTGTGCCCACGCTAGAATCGAAATTAAGAATGAAAGTAGATGCGCTCATGCAAAACATGGTTCCGCAGATATCAAACCTCTTTGACCTTGTCGGGTTCGAAATTTGAATGTTGGTGAGCAAGTCAAAACTGGACACCCAAACCATGTCTGTGCTGCTAATCTTAATTTATAATACCGATCACACATCGCATACACGCCAAATTTACAGATCTTGACTAAATAGCGATCGACGAGTCCGTATGAAGGACCGAACAAACTAGTGCGGAAGGTAGCATCTCCGTTATGCCGTACTACTAAGCCTAGGCCTGTTCGTGTAATTTGCGATAGCGCATAGATTTTCTGTTCGACCAAAAACCCACATACTTGGCGTCAAAGGGATCATCTCAGCAACAGTTCGACTTCTGATTCCGAGTCTGATTCCGATCCTTGATCACTCTGATCTAGAATCGAGCATCCAGGCCTAGGGAATGTATCATGTTCCTCCTCTTCTCCGAAATATCGCGCGCCAGTTCGCGAGCTCGGACCCACCGATCATAGTACGTGTCACAAAGCTCCTGCGGACGGAGACTCCCTCGATAGTACTGATAGTTCCAATGGGTGGTCAGGGAGAAATCAGGGTACGGTGCAGCGTGGAAAAAAACGCCCAGGGCTTGAATAGATTCTTCCTCGATGGGCGAGTTCAGCAGGTGAAGGAACGTGTTCTTTGGCATCCTCAGTCCTCGCCATGGGTCACCTCGAGGAATTTCATTATACCCCCGAGTATCGAAGACGAAGAAAAACACCTTAAGGGACCTGCATTGTTCCAGAAGCTGTAGGAATCCGCCGGGAGTGATCCCGCTCGATGGTGCCCAGTCGTAGTTCTCGCCCACCTCAAACTTTACCAAATGGGGCCAGGAAGATGTCAATGTGAGCAAGTTACGCTCGCTCAAATCTACTCCGCAAGGAATGTCGAGCGTGATGGATTTGATGTTTGAAAACATTGTCAATGGCCGGAGACGATCGAAAGTGAGGTAGTACGGGCGTGAGTTCTCCATAGACAGAATATCCGATTGACCATTATGGTACGCACGGAGATAGATTTGGCTCAGGGAGGTGTGTGTGCAGGTTTCTTGGAGGCCGGTGAAGAACACCATGAGATCGGGTGCAGTAGGGCGAGTGTGAAGACCGACGGAAATATTTTGGAGGAGAGGGACACGGAGGTGGTATAGCAACCTCCCAATGGGGATTAAAAACGGGGAATTGAGGTGCAGACCATGGAGCGCGGAGAAAGTCAAGATGGTGGGAGAAGATTGAGCGGCCTGAATCTCATTCACGACCGCGTCATGTACCCTGAAGGACAAACGATGCAAGTTACGCGAGCGAGAGAGATGAAGGAGGGAATCAACATTGAGGCCAACATCATAGCAATGCACAGAAGAGAGGTTGTGCCAATGACGTATGAGGTCAGAAATCGTGTCACTTTGCGCCGACTGCGACACGGTGAAGTCCGTCACGTATGGACATTCCTTCCCCAAGGCATAGATAGTCGATCCCACGGCATCGACATACTCAAGCGAGACATTCGTCACTGTGGGTGTTATAAGGTGTTGTACCAATGGAGCAATCGTTGCAGTGGGCACGTGTACCCCGACAACACGAATGTTTGGGAAAATGGATCGGGTAGAACCAGGTGGGTTGGAGAGCGCTTGGATAGAGTCTGCATTCAAACCGAATGAGCCACGCAGGCGACGGAGTCCTCGCACGCGATGTGCATAACTTAAAATGATATCCCAGTCTGATTTTCTGAGAGGTTGCTTGACTGAATAGAGCAGACCAGTCTGCACAAAATTTAGCGCCATTCTATTCGTGGAGAGGACTAGTATTTGACCGACTTACACCATGTTCAGCTTGTTCGCATGTCGCCCACAATTCACTACGGAGACATCGGATAAGAGGAGCCAAGTCATCCAATTCGGACCAAATCAAATCTAACGCCGGCTCTTTGAATGCTCTACAAGTCCTTGCCAGCACGGCGAGGTGGGCATTCACATAACCAGAATGCGATTGTCTGCCTCGCGGAATATGAAGATTGTGGAAGATGTTGAGCAGGATTTCTTCTATGCAGAGCGCGTGATGCATTGCAGGAAGCTACCAGAGATTGAAAGACTCGGGCAACTTTGAAGCGGGCCTTGCTGCGCACATAACTGCCGACCTGCCGAATCTACTGACTTTGAATCATACATCAAATGATTGGACCGATGCAAGAGTCCGTGCGTGAGGATACTTAAGCTGATTGGAGCGGCAGGCACTCCCTGCAGAATTTGAACATGGACTAGCATGAGCGAAGTCACTGATGTAATTTGATTTCATGGTAGAGTCACATAGTTGATGAAAATCAAAGGGTTCGGGATTTGTGGTTGGCTAGTGGTCCCCACCGCATCAAACGGAAACCACCATGGAGCGGAGTGTCCTCGCTCGGCAAATTGGACCCCCGCATCAATTTATCCCACGGGACGACGATCGTTTTTCTCTGGAGAATCAGTGGAAATGTACCCGCAAAGATGCGCGGAAGGAGAAGGCATAAGAAGTGCACGAACATCAACGATTCAAGCATTATCAACCGGATCCTTGGAAACCACATGATGGGTTGACCCACGACGACATCTAAGATAGCAAATCTTAGCGACAGAACGGCCACATAGCTACGAAGTACATGTCATCATCACTACGCCTAGTCATCCGAAATTTGTTTGTGACTAATTCCAGCGCAAAGATGAGTGGTGGTCTGCACACCTATTGAGTCTCGAGGGATTGTCTCAAGGCGCTCCTCTTCTCCCAGAAGTCATATGCAAGGTCGCGAACACGAATCCATCGATCACGGTACAAATCGCAAAGCTCTCGTGGAAGCGTGCTCCTTTGGCGACTTTCATAATTCCTGGGAATGGCCAAGTAGAAATGAGAGCGTGGTGCAGCATGGAAGAACATGCCGAGTGCTTGTATAGACTCTTCCTCGATGGGTGAGTCGAGTACGTCAATGAACCCGGGCAGCTTCATCCTGAGTCCACGCCATGGGTGCCCCTGAGGAGCTTCAGTGTACCCACGGGTATCAAACATGAAGTGGAACACCCGGAGACACCTGCATCGCTCTAAAAGCTGTAGGAACCCACTGGGAGTGATTCCGCTCGATAGCGCCCAGTCACAGCCCTCGCCCATGCGAAACCACTCCAAACAGGGCCAAGAAGATACTAATGTGAGCAAGTCGTGCTCGCTCAAATCTATCCTGCAGGGAATGTCGAGCGAGATATGGCTAATGTTTACAAACACTGTCAGTGGCCGAAGACGGCCCAAGGTGATCCTGCATGAATTATCCATAGGTGGGGGTTCATCATCCTCATTAAAGACACGGAGAGAGATACTGTTCAAGAGGGCGTACGTGCAGGCTTCTCGCGTGGCCATGAAAAGTGAGATGAGATCTGGCACGGTAGGGCAGGCACAAAGATTGACATAGAGGGTTCGGAGCTCGGGAACACAGAAATAGCGGAGAAGCATCCAAATTGGAACCAAAGATGGGGAGTACAGATAAAGAACACGGAGAGACGGGAAGGTTAAGATGCAGGGAGTGGTTTGTGGCACTTGGATTTGATCCATTATCCCATCACTTCCCTTGAAGGTCAACTGACGCAAGTTACTCTGGCAAGAAAGATGAGAGAGGACTTCAGTGTCAAGACACACGTCGGAACAATGCACAGAACGGAGGTTTTTCCAATGATGTATGAAGGCCAAGATCGTCTCCTTTGGGATCTGCTGTGTCACTTGGAAATCCGTCACAAATGGGCATTTCTCTCCAAACTGACCAATAACTGATCCAACAATGTCTGTACACTCAAACGAGACGTCTTTTAATGTAGAATTTGCGAGGTGCTGTACCAAGGGAGTAACTGTAGCGTCAGGCTTGAGAAGCGCAATGGTGCAAAGCCTCAGGAAAATCGATTGAGTAAGTGCTGGCGGGTTGGAGAGCATTCCGATGCAGGTTGCAGTCAAACCAAAAGAATCCTTTAGGCGAGGTAGTGCCCGCACGCGACGTGTATAACCTAGAATGATATCCCAGTCTTTTTGTACAAGAGGTTTTTTGAGTGAATAGAGCGGGTCACCCTGTGCGAAATTAGCTGTTGTCCTAGCGGGAAGAAACAACCAAGTTGTCTCACAGCAAATCCAGTTGGTTCGTACACCACCCACGATTCACGGGGCAGACACCGCACTAGTGGTGTCAAGTCACGCAATTCTGCCCAGATTATATCTAACGTTGGCTCTTTGAATGCTCGACATGTCCTTGCCAGTGCAACAAGATGAACATTTGAGTAGCGAGAGTGCGACTTCCAGCGTCGTGGGGTGTGGCAATGGAAGAGAATATTGAGAAGAATTTCGTGTATGTGGAGTGCGTGGTGCATCGATGGATTTCAGTGAGATACATCGATCGTTATCAAGTGAACCTGATGGTTACCACGCTGTCGTTACAAGGCGGCCGAGACTCAGGACGGACGACCGATGCCACGTGGCATCACAAAAATGCACGCGACGGCCTTATTGATTACGGTCTGGTGGCGGTACACGCGGACGCCTTTAGCTACTGCAGACATATAAAAGCTCAAGCGCCTGCTGGCCCTGCGACGAACTTTCACGCGTGCACTGAATCCGGCCGTTATTTCTCCCAAAGTGGGACCGGCTCTTAAGCCATGCGAACAACACTATCGCTCCAAGGTCCATCGGGACAATGATAACACGGCCCCCGATAAACAACTCAAGCATGTGCCCGTGTCGCTCCTTCGTGGGGGAGGGGAACGGCCTATTTGCCCACGAATCTCGTCAGTAGGGAACCCCGTTGGGCAAGTGGGAGATGCTTTGCAAAGTAAGCTTGACGATTGTATCATGTCACCTGGCCGCTATGTCGCGCACTCTGTCCTGGTAATGTCCTCAGAACTCTCGAGTGGGAATGCGAGCTGCCGACAAGGACAGCGGGACAGAAACTCCTGCGTCCTAGGGATGGCAACTGTGAAAACGGCCACACGGAGGGAAACGAGGACAACAGATATACACGCACAACAGTGAAAATAACATCAATACCTAGTTGCCTGGTTTGACATCCAAGCTGATATAAGTAGTTTGTGCACACTGCAAGTAGTAAACCAACTTCACCGGAAGTCCCAGAGAGCATTGAAGGTAGGGCGTCATGCCATGTGCTGTCGCCGTACTCTAGTCAGCGTAGGATCCTGCTTGCGCTTGGTATGGTCATCGCTCCAAGTCCAAGGTTCATTCTGAGAGTGAGTACCACCGGAACGTAATGGCACCAGTCGACGTTGCGCCGTCGACTTTTATGTTTCAAAACACCGCAACTTGGAGCGAATCTAGCGGAACGACCGAAATAGATAGATCTGTACCTGTCACGGGTTGGAGCGTGAGTAAGGAGTGTGATAACTGGACAGGAAAGCGTAGTTCCGAGTCACGACCGCCAGCGCGGTGCCGCAGCGAACATTCTTTCGTTAGCTGCAATCGAAATAGCGGGATCAGCTGACTGGACCACCTAAGCCGGTAAAAATTAAGGAGAAAACGACAACTCAGCTATTGCAAGGGTTGGTACTACGACCACTGGTACATGTCATCGGCGTCTGAACTCAACTCTACAGATGCCAGTGATAATCACTGCCGCTGGGATCGAGTATCCTGAGAGCGTTTCAAAGTCCCCTCTTTCTCCCATAGGTGATGGGCAAGCCTACGAACTCGCACCCATCGATCATAGTACAAATCACAAGGCTCTTGTGGACTCCCGCTCTCCAGAAAATATCGGTAGTCCCAATGGGTGGTCCGTTTGAAATCTGGGTACGGCGCGGTGTGGAAGAAGACGCCAAGCGCATCGACAGACTCTTGTTCGATGGGTGAATTGAGGAGGTGGATGAACGCGTCCTTTGGCATTCTGAGACCACACCATGGATCTCCTTGGGGAATTTCGATGTACCCTCGCGTGTCAAATGCAAAGTGGAACACCCGGAGAGACCTGCATTGCTCCAGAAGCTGTAGGAATCCTCTGGGAGTAATCGTGCTTGACCGCATCCATTCGTAGTTTTCGCCGACCTCGAACACTTCCAGATGGGGCCACGAAGACGTTAAGCTGAGAAACTCGCCCTCCCTCAACCCTACGCCACAGGGAATGTCGAGGATAATAGATTTTATATTCATGAAGGGTGTCAAAGGCTGAAGAATGTCAAAGGTGATATGATATGGAGAGGAGTTCCCCATAGACAGGATCATCGATGCGTTATCGTCATCGTTTACGTGGAGGATGATTACGTTCAAGGAGGAATGTGTGCAGGCGTCCCGAAGGGCCACAAAAAGTGACATAAGATCAGGTATAGTGGGGTGGGAGTGAAGAACGATACAAAGTTTCCGAAGCTCAGGGAGACGAAGATAGGAGAGGAACCTTCCAATAGCAACCAAGGATGGAGAACTGAGTCCAATATCGTAGAGTGGCAAGAAAGTTAAGATAGAAATAATGGATTCAGCGGCTTGAAATTGATTCACTTGCGCACCATGCACTTTCAAAGCCATACGATGTAGGTTATGCAAGCAGGAAAGATGGGATAGAGCATCGACGTTGAGGCTAGCGTCGTAGTAATGCATAGAACGGAGATTTTTCCAATGGCAAATGAGTCCAGAGAGTGTATCAGAGCGATTCCACTGCAGCACACGGAAGGTTGTTACAAATGGACATCCCTGACCAAAACAATCCACAGCAGCTCCCAAGATTTCCGTCCGCTCGAACGAGATGTCCGTCACTGTACGACTCGCGAGGTGCCGCACCAAAGGACCGACTGTAGCACTAGGGTCATACAGTCCGACAGTACGGAGGTTTGGGAAAATCGACTGGGTAGAGGTTGGCGGGTCGGAGAACACTCGAATAGAGTCCGCAGCCAGGACAAATGAGTCACTCAGACGAGGGAGTGCTCGCACACGACGTGCATAACTTGAAATAATGTCCCAATCAGTTTGACTGAGAGACCTCTTGAGCGAATAGAGCCAGTCAACCTATACAAAGTTCCAACCCGATTCATC
>JBBPLU010000165.1:0-41387 GCA_038089935.1 Boletellus emodensis | reverse complement strand
TCGCCTTTGATCTGGGTTGTGATAGCGGATCACCTATATATCTGGCGCTACGATCGTCAACATGCAATCCTGTGTTCTGCACTCAACTTTATCCAAGACCTCCCCCATTTTGTTGTGCTCTTGCTCGTAATGCAACGATTCGAGAATCGACACTGGGGATTGAATCCCATTGTTGATCCTGACTCCGGCAAACCATCAACAGACCCGATAACAGTGATCATCCAAGACGAGGCAGAGGGCATAGTTGACATCGCACTCAACTGGTTCTCGGAAAACTGAACTGGTCGCTATGATCTCGAAGGGCGAACGACAAACGTATGCCGTGTGACGAGTGAAAAGTTTCAATCGAAAGGTAATCTGGTCGCCAAGTTCTTTTGGGGCGAAATGTCTCGTACCAGTGAGCCAGAGATCTTGAATAAGGTTTACAAGATCGCGGAGAGGGAGTCAGACGTTGAAGGTCATATTCCAGCGATGGTTTTCCATTACAAATTTCCAAGTTCTTCCACAGAAATGATCCGTTTACGTCTTGGCCTGACAACAGAAGGTGGTCGGGTGTTGTTTATGATCCTGTTCGAGGAGTTGATAGAGATCACGAAGCTCACCGGCGAGCTGTTCTCGGATTGCTGGTGGCAGGCAGTAAAATGTGTTTTTTTTTCGATGCTCTGATGAACGCTGAGCTGACTTCTGCAAAGGTCATCTTGCGCTATGGAAGAATGGCGTTTACCACCGTGATATCAGTGCTTCCAATCTGATGTACAGAGACGGGGGACATGGTCCTGTCGGTGTACTGAATGACTTTGACTTGGCGACGACCTCTCAGGGTCCAACGGGGAATGAGCGCACTGGCACAATCCCATTCATGGCACTCGAGCTGCTCTCAGTAGAGGGGCAAGCAGGAGAAATCAAACACGTCTATGCGCACGACGCGGAATCGTTCATCTGGGTTCTCTTATGGGTCTGTGTCCGCTACGATCAGGGCGCACTTCGCCGGAATCCTCCCCTGGACGCATGGCTCAAAGTGGATGGGATGGGGTGTGCGGAGAAGAAGTCATACTATGTATTCTGCCGTAACAAGGACGTCACACCTGGCAAAGGTCACGAGGAGAATTGGCTCATTGCACAAGGGTGCTTGGATGCTTTGAAAGCGCGAGAGCTCCTTTCCAGGACTTACCCTGATGAGATCTGTGACGAAGTGTTTCAAAGTCTCCTCGCTAATCCCTACGCAGCGCAGCGCAAAGGCAACGGGGAAGAGAAGGGTCAAACTGGGACGGGGTTTTCGGAATAGTTGGTCAAGGCCGCGTTATCCAACGTCTCCTAGTCTACCAGTAATCCCCAACACAAAGAGTATTGTGTCGATCTGACTTTATCGTCTTCCGCAGTGCAAGCCTGAGTGTAGTCTAAACCTGCACGTTCTCATATAGATATTCAGCAGGCCTAGCTAGCCCCGTCCTCGAACTCGTTCTCCCGCTTCTATAATGCCATCGCGGGTGACTATACCCCCCTCCGCTCCAGCGAGCGCTCCAACCAGGACGAAGTCTGGTTCGCCCTCTCGCAGTGGGACTCCGCAGCCACTGCCCCTTCATCCGTCTCGATCGCCTATATAGCCAATGTCAGCCACTTGGCTTCGACGTACGCGCACTGCGCACCCTCGACTTCACACGGCGTCTTCGACACGCTCGTAGTCCGTCGGCCCCCGTCCTGCGCGCAGCGCACTCTCGACTCAAGCGCACAACCCGGACCCGGCCGTCTCTATTTGACGTGCACGAGAGCGCCGATGGGTACAGGTTACTGTTTGGTGACCCATCAACCTGTGACCCATGACCCGTGTACCCAGAGATACCCACGACCAGCAATTATGGCCCAAACCTAGACAAAACGAAACAACCAACAGGCTGTTCAGCTACTGTCCAGACGAGGCGCTACATCACAGTCGAGCCAGGCTGCTAGGCAATTCTGGCAAGACTGGCGACAATGTTGAAGTGGATGAGCGGGCGCAGTGGTCGACAATGATGTCGTAGAGGCATTTCATGCCACAAGTATTGATGGAGAGCGTAGCCTGGCCATGCGTAGTGAGTCAGTCGTGGTGGAGAGAGCGCACAAAGTTGATCGACGACGAACGACAAAAATAAAATAAAAAGATCAGCACACCTCAGCTATCGATGGCGATGTACCAGAGTCGTCACCAGGCCTACCAGAGCCACCTGAACCGCCAGACAAGGCCACGAATCGAAAAATGTACCCCTAGTGTCAACTTCGAGGGGGACTGGAAGGACCTGGCGAGCTTTGATGATTGGGTCGGAAAGAACGAAGCGAATGCAGTGGCGGTGTCAGAGGGCGATGAGGACCATAGAGCCTGGCCGAAGGAGCTGTCAAAAGCATTGGAGTAAGTCCATGAACAGTTAGAGCGAATGGATGCGGGCTACTCACTCGAGAGGGTCCAGAGCGAGCCAGATGACCTAGAATGTGAACTAGCAGTAGGAGACGTTTACCACAGGTCCAAGAAACATTCCAGAAGAAGCAGACGGGCACGTCGCCGAAACGAACGCGCTAGGCCAATGTCCAGGGCAACCAGGCTGAATAAGTGGTCAAGTCGAGCGGGACGAGCGGTGCGGCGCAATGACTGCACCAAAGGTCCAGTGAAGGTCCCACAGGCGTCAGAGACGGGCGCGTCGTCGAAACAATCACGCTGAGTGGAATTGATGGGCCAGGTGGTGGTGGAGCACACGAGTCGTAACCCGTCGCATCGCAGCGTCATCTGACCTGCCCGACACCTCTACCTGTTCGCCTGCCGCCTGGGTACCTGGGTGGTCGTACGACGCATTCGATGCGCTTGCATTTATCGTCGCTGTCGTATCGCCTTGGTATTGACTGACCTCGGCCGTCTCTGAACACAAGTGCAGACGCTCTGAGCTCAAAGTAGCCGAGTATTCATCTGGGAGGGCATATAGACGAGCCAGGCGGTCAAACGGCCCTACCAAGGGCTGGACACCATCTGGGCGAAGCGGCCGAGCGGGATGACAAGGAGCGCAACGAAGCGCACTGGGGCTATAGCGAAGGTGCTAGATACGTCCAGGTACGTCGTGTGACAGCTGGCGCCAGCGTCGAATGAAGCCTGCTAGGTGGAGGTCCAGGGCTACCACGCGAGTGGGGCGACCAGGCTGGTTGAAAGGCATCGGAACGCACCAGACCGATGGTGATAGCGTCGGGGACGATGGTGAACGAGACGAGATGGCTGGGGCAATGAGTGGCACACGCTATGACCCGGGACGAGGCAAAACGCGATCGCTAACTGGGGAACATGAAGGTCAGCGCGAATGGTACGAACGCGGGATGGTGCACGTACCTGGGCCATCCACCACATCCAACAAGCGTCCCAAGCGGCCTATTGAGGCCGCGAACCCGCCGCGCCCATGAGGGCGACTAAAGTTGCGACCTGGAAACGTCAGCAACGAAAGTGGACTCATCGAATCAGGCGGCCGCATTGCACCCAATTCGGGCGGATCGGGTGCGTTGTACATGTGGTTGGGGTACAGAGGGTTCCCAGGACGCGATTCGCGACTCACAGCGACACTGGAGTCGATCAAGGACGACCGCGCGCTGTGGCAATCGACTGGCTCCATTGACAACTGTCGCAGTCCGCACTGGGAGTCATAAGCATCCTGTGCGTGCAGTCGACCTCAGTATCGTCATGCTCGTCTTGGCCATCCTTGGCGTGGAACTGCACATCAAGTCACGGTTGGTAACCTGATCCGTACAGATCACTTAATAGCGCGTTTCGAGCATATGAGCCATATCGTTCATTTGACGTCGGTCAAGTTTCCGCCCGCGGCCCTCTCGACCGCCTTGACCATCTTCTCCAACTGCTTCTCCATTTCCGCCTCCTTTTGTTTCTGCTTTCCCCGTCGACGCCCACCACTCCCTCCTGCACCCTCCTCTTCTTCCCCATCAACCAACCTCGTCCGCTCGACCATAAACTCACCCACAAACATCGCCACTCCCTGTTCCCCCACCTCGCTGTGCGCCCGATTCCCCCAGCGCCATTCATATGCCTGCGGTATGTCCTCCGTGTTTCCGTTCCCCTGTGTGGCAGAGATGCGCCCACGGCGCTTGCCTGTAGATTTGCCATCACCGAGGTTTACACGATCAAGATACCCTTGTCGGACGAGATGCTGCAGAAATGTGTCGATGGACATCGAACGCTGTGTGGACTGGGCGTTGGAGGGGATCGTGCCATTCTGAGAGATACGTAGGCGCTTTAGGTTGGCTTTGAGATCCACTAGGCAATGGCCCACAGGTGTGGTCGGAAAGAGCAACTAGACAAGGAAAGATATGTACGCACGTTCAGACATCGTGCGTCCGTTGACCAAGATGAGCGCGAGGATGACGTGGAGCAAGCCGAGGGCGGCGAGTTGATCGGCGGTACTCCACGAAATGACGCTGCCATAATTGCGAGGCATGTCGTCGTCGTCGTCGTCGTCGTCAGGGCCTTCTGCAGTTTCTTCCTCGAGAAGCAGCTCATGGGATATGGCAGCTTGTTCAATGACTGCAGAGTCCAAAGTGGACCGAAGGATGTATGTCTTGGAGCCTATTATGGTAGCTGAAGGGATAGTTAGAACGAGATGGAATGCAAGGGGAAGTGGCGCACCCCTCTTCTTGACCCCAGTGGCATTTTGGAGGTCCTCGGCCGAGTCTTGGTCACGATAATTGCGCGCTTGGAGTTCGACGAGTTCCATGCCAAACGCTTTGTGCAGGAGGACCTGTGCCTTGGATAGGATAGCATTGAATGAACGAGTGTGGGTGCCGAGGACTGGATTCGTCTCGAGGGTGTTGAAAGCATGGTTGAGGCAAGGCACACACCTTTCTTGTTGATGTCGTCGCGACGCAGGGGGACACGCTTGTGCTCATTGAAGAGCGCGAGTCGGACGAGATCACGAGCCTTTTTGTCGAGGTGCTGGCGGACGACGCGCGTATGAGCGAAGGGGGCGCAACAAAAGGCGTGTCAGACCGACATCGTCACCATCCAGACCCATCTCCTCGTCGAGATCCATTCCGTGGCCATTGTCGTCGCTGTTGTCGTCATCCTCTGTGTCGGCGTGTCGCGCACGCACGCGCTGCGACGGCTGGGGCTCCCGTTGAGAGCGCTGAGACCGACTTGGCCCAGCGCGACCAGGCATGGCGTACAAAAAAGGTCTGACGCCACCCGACGGTATTCCGGCCACCCATAACCAAGGCCTGGGTGGGTCGCCATCATGTTGGCTCTGTTAGCCTCCATTGTTGTTTTCATCTTTGGGGTAAGCCACCATCCTTACCGTAGGTGTCATTATTCAGGTCGCCTCCACGGATGTCTGGCAGCCGCAGTATGCCGTTGGTCGACTCATCAGTGGTTTGGGGGTCGGTACACTGACCGCTGCTATGCTTATGGTGTGCGCGCTCCCTCTCATACAAGCGCATGTATCCCCCCTCATGCGCCTCCAGTACCAAGCAGAGACCGCTCCTCCCCAAGTCCATGGCGTACTCACGTATGTCATTCATAATCCGTGAACCAATGTAAACTTCTGCGCCGAATGTCAAATCCTCAACATAGCATCCTCATCGCTTATCGGTCTGTTTTCGGATATCTCACCCTCAAGACGCACTCCATAGGACTCGTAGATTGGATTTCGATTGAATCAAAGCGTTCTGCCGGTCCCGCTTCTTGGTGTGTCCCAGTCACGATCAGTATTCCATAGGCATTGATACTTGGTATTTTACGCCCGAAAGCGTTCCAGCATCTTACTGATTGCCCTTGTCTAATGATGCACGCAGCTAACAGGTGGCTCGCTGTCCACGGCTGGCTAGATGAGGCACGGATATCCCTTGCGTGCACCCGCGGTCTCTTCGTAGCCGAAGCCAATCGTTATTATATTATCCGACCCGGCGTGCAATGGAACACAGAAAAGCTATCAGGCGGTTGGATCGGTTGCTTTAGACCAACAACCAGACTCTACCGCCCGCCCCTCGGTGCAAGCTTGCGGAGTCTTCAACAGCTAACGGGGAAGCAAACTCCTCTGTTGTGGTGCCGCCATCTTTCGAGCTGCGAATGTCAGACCCGTTCAAATCATTTTTGACCTGGTCGACCTCACGTGCACGTGTTTGGTCCATCTGGGCTGGTAGGTGTACACCGGTTCGAAGTATAAACCGCCGATGGCTGGCCGATGGTCCACCTGGATACGCGTCCTACCAAGATCTGGTCGAGCACACAAAAGCTACAGAAGAGCACAAGCAAGCCTTGGGTGAGTTTAAAAGAAGGAATCTAGGAGGTGGCTGACGACGCCTACGCGGCCGTACGGATGGTGAGGGATCGGAAACACAGATTTGATTCATCGACGAAATGTATAGGCGTTGGTGCGCTCCATGGGTCCTCTTTGTCAGTGACGTTTCAGTTTTTCGCCCTCTTCGGGTCGAAAGCCCAAAATATATTCGCTGATGTTGCTGTCGGCGACGTAGTCTTCTAGATTCTGATGACCGGTGACACTGCCCAATAAGTGCCTAGGCCTGACAGAGGCTTTCGATGCACTTGTCCCCTGTACGATAGTGTGGTTCCAGCCTCCAGGTTGACCATCGTTAGCCGACCAGGGTCGTTTCGCAACTAATATGGGCCTGTAACTAGTGTCTCCTAGTGTCACAGGGTGCAAACGCCGGACATGAGCGGGGAACGAACAATTTGCAACATTTCGTCATGCTTTAATAATACACAAGGGACGAGTCAACGGCCGTGTGCGAGAACCAGCTCCTTGGGACAATCTGGGTTGTTGAACACCTCTGCTAATCCTCTCCATCGAAAGGCGCAGTGCACAATCGCCTCAACTCCGCTACGGGCAATCGCGGTTCGAAAGCGAGTTCGAACGGCAGCGCGTGTATGTTCGCCGTATCCGTGAACGCCAACGAATCGATCGGCGCGGCAGCGTTCTCGGACACGCGGAATGCCCACAGAACAAAGGCTGTGTTGATGAAGATGGACCGGTTCGCGACATGCAATCCCGGACAAATCCTGTGAGAGAGGAGCGCACACACAGGGTCATGTCACATGTTGGGAACGGGGTGTTGGGATCATCTCACCTGCGACCAAAGCCAAACGTGCAAAAACGCAGGTCGTCCTTTACCACACCGTCTTCGGTCAACCAACGCTGGGGGTCAAACTTGTCCGGATTCGGAAAGACCTCGGGGTCATTGGCGATCGCCCTGACGTTTCGTTCGTCAGCTTTCTGCAGGAGTAACACGCTGATTTCTTTGGCATACCAGTGGTTTCCGATCACTATTGCGCCTTTGGGAATCAAGTAGTTTTCCCAGACGACGTCCTCCGTTGCACGATGCGCGAATCCTGCAGTAGACGCTGAAATCAGACGCTCCAAGCACGGCGTGCAAGCAAATGTACCTCCAATGCTGACAGGTCGCCATCTCAAGCACTCCAACATGAATGCGGTTACTTGATGGAGCGTATCCTGGTCGTCAAAGGACGGCACTGTAGCCATGTCAATCGCACGAAATGGTTTCAGCAGCACGGGATGGCGCACATCTCTCTCGTCCGACGACACTATCTAGCTCCTCTTGCACTTTGGCTTGAGCATCCGTGTGCAAAGCGGCTGCCATCATCATGATCGTAATCGCCGAAGCGGTCTGGGACAGGCAAGGTCAGATCGACATCACGATAGAATCACACGTTTCGATACCGACAGTATCCGAGCCCGCACCAAACATGGATCCGGCGATATAGGCTATTTCCTTCTCCGCGATCCCGTATTCTGTTTGGTTTTCTAGCAGGAACTTGGCAAAACAAGGCCTTGCTTCGCCTTTCCGCTAGTCAAGGTCAGCCTCCGAAGACGACACCACTATGCACCAAGTTGATTTACCATCTGCTCGCGCACCAAGTCCAGCTGGCCTTGGAAAAGAGCAAGTTCTTCTTGATGCCATTTCTTGAGTTCCGTGAGATACCCGGGAACATACTGGAGGATAGGATAGGAGTCCACGAGATACGCTCCTGGACGTATGGCTTGGCCCAAGTGCGCCAAACAACGGTTTACTGCCACAACTTCGGGATCACTGTACGCCGTCGGTGCGATTCTTCCATAGGTGACGGACATGATTACCGATGCAGCATACCTGAGATTAACCAAACAGCGTCAGTTGGGTTTGGGGAAGGGGACGTGAAGAAGCACACCGTTTTGCGTGCATCTGATGGCATTTAGGGTCTTCCAGAAGGTCGAGAAGGACGTTCCTTGCGTGTCTTGCTTGCACAGGCTCGTACGTCGCCGCCACCTTGGATTGCAATAGCGCATGTAAAACTCTTTCAACGTTCGCAAAGAAACACGAGGGTGGTCAACTTTCTCTTTTTCGTCATTCTGGCGTTGGAAATCGTATTTACCTTCGGATTCTGCGCAATCGGTCCCCAGAGCGTGAGATGAGGACCCTCATTCCTCCAGAGAGCGTCTCCCCGGCCGCAATCGAACGAGGCCTGTCAGCAAGCGCGGCACCCTGTCTTTCCAAGATCTCCATCGCTGCACGATAGCGACCGACGACGACGAACACGCGAATGCCTTGTCTCAGGGAGAACACGGGGCCGTACTTTTCCGTCATCTTTGCAAACGCAAACGGCGCGCTTGGGGTGGGGAGAACCTCAGCTGGTCAGACGGATCGGGAGACGGACATAATTTACCGAGACGAGGGGAGTTGATTGCCAAAGAGCCAGTGACCAGGCGGACCCGGGGGGAGCGGCAACCGCGCTCGAGGGCTGAAAACGTGCTTCGCAAGGTACCATGACCCGCAGAGAAGCGCAACAGCGCAGACGAGGAGAGCGTTCAGCGTCCACATGAGCTTATGTCGACCCACGCCTGCAGCGATGGTGTGGGGTAGTGGGGGGAAGGAAGTCAGCTCGCGCTGCCATGATGTCTGTTGGCAGTGGCTGGCAGTGCGTATCTTGAAACGCTCTCGGCCCAGTTAGCCGACGTGCCGTGGCGGTGATTATCCGTTCTACGTGAAGACTACATGCGCGAATCCCCGAGTACTATAGGTCCCCGAGTACTATAGATTCAATCACGGCTGAGTTCTGTCGCCATCACTGTGCCCACAGTGCTATGATCTTTGTGCGCGGAAGGGGGTCGAGCCTTGAATTTATTCCGGTACCAAAGGCAACTTGAAGTATACACCAAAGTACACACAAAGTAACCAGAGCACACATACCAAAAAGGTTCTATAACTGGAGGGTTACACGAATTTGAAGAGGTTTTTTGTGTGTTACAGATCGAAGGTAGAAGAAATATATAGAAGAGTGCTAAGCCGGAATGGATACTATCCCTCTGTTACCTTGACAAGTTGGCTTTCGACCGTTCTCTACAGAGGTCCGCCAGCTGGCGTTCATCACCCTCAAGCCGACGAAAGCTGCAGGCTTTGCCCAGATCCAGTCTCGGTCTTGTGCCCCAAGGAGCCCGAGCCGATGTCCCGTTTTGAGTCCAGTAACTTTGGACTTTGCCGGTTGAGAGAACCTGCCCATATGGTAGCGAAAGAGACGAAAAATGTGGCGAGCGTGACGTTGACGAGAGTGAGTTGGTTGAGGAGCAATGCGCTGCCTCCCTCATAGAGACAAACGAATTGGACGATGGAGAGAATAGTTGGCACAATAAAGCTCGTGAGCGCCATACGGAAGATGATGCGCATACGCTCGGCCAACGACGCTGTGAGGAGAAAATAAATTCAGGGGATGCAGGGCCATCAAGCGACTGAGTCTTACCCATGCTAGAATTAGTCAGGACCGGTTCGGTTACTCGATGACGCAGTCGCCAAAGGAACACGGAAGACATATACCTATAGGCGAACAGTAATTAAGATAGTTGCAAGTATTGATATCAATGCGTACTCACACGTTGTCCACCATCTGACCCGCCCACTCGATTTTTATGTAAGGTGCAGTTGAGAAAACGATTGCCGACTCCACGGCAGCGTTTGGACCGTCTGAAGCCCTCACCATGGCGAAAGTGAATGCCACGATATTGGCGAAGCGAGCAAGGAGGATGAGAGTGGGGAGTATAATAAGGAGGGAAAAACGCGACGTTCCCAAAATCCGTAGTGGGTAAACGGCGATGAGACGAAGTAACAATATGAGGTCAACGAATATGGATTCAAAGACACCAACGAATCCGATGACGATGCTGTACTAGATAGGGAACCGTGAGGACTTTCAAAGCGCTGTTGCGAAAGGACGCACTACAGGGGGCATCGGATTCAGAGGTTCCAAGATGTTATGAATCTGCATACGATTGTCAGTGACTTGATGCGATAAAGAATTGTCAGGCGTGCAAGACTTACTGCGAGCGTTTCGCTTATTACAAGCACCGTCGTACAGAGTACGATAGCACATACTATGAGAAGAAAGATAGGCTGTCGACGACCTTGCGGGGAGGTGAAATGGAACAGCGAGAGGACGAGAGGGACGATGAGGACCAAGAACGTATGGGAGAGGATGAGGGAGATTAGTATCGGGTGAGTACCAAAGCCAGGAGGGGAACTGTTTCCAGGGCTTGTGCCATTGTTGCTGGCCATGGTTGGATTTCGAGTGGGCTCGACAGCGCAGGCAAGGCACCCACAAACACCTGTGCTATAAGTATTGAACCAGGCATACCTAGATTGGGCATGGCAAACCTGTCTGTCTGGCGTTGGGGCCTGGTGTTGTCGGCTGCCAGTGGATTGACAGCGTTGAATATTTTCAAGACCCATATGTGATACCTCTCATTGCTGCGACACGCGATCTTTGATCGCGTGTCACAGCGATGAGGGTCAGGGATCTTAAGAAAAAATAATACGTAACTAGGTCGCGCGCCGCGCACAATCCGGTAGTCCCCATTATCTTTTCTCGGTATCCCCGACACGATCTTCTAGTCTTACCCTCCAGATATCCGGCTGCAGCGTCTTCCCAGAGTGTCAGTGGCTTATGTAAAGCACTAATCATGAAAATGGGATCATACGCGGTTGCAGGGGAAATGGCAAGCAACCTGTGCTGCCTGATGGAGATCACCAACCTCGTCTGACCCGGGCACCTATAGGAGTAGGGTGTCCGATGCGGAGCCACATGACATCGGTGTCTCGACCGCGTCTGTGTCACCGCGTGCTCTGCCATGGTCCATGTGAGTAGGTTGGACGCGGGCCTCTCCCCCCCTTTTTTTTTCAAGGTGTATGACAGCTCTCCTTGCCAGCGCACCTCTGTGATCATTACCACGGACCCACTAAGAGCTATCCCACAGGAGATAACGTCTTCAGTCACATGCCCCCGGCCAGAGTCTTCCGCAGGGCCTTGCAGCGGGTTACTCACGCATACACGCCCTTCCACTCACAGGTTCATCCAGCTCCCTCGGTGGTTCGAGCGCTGTAGGCCGTGCGTTCAGCCCCGGACACGGACCCGTGCCATTTAGTATCAATGCCAGGACTGGCACTTGCAGTCGAACCAGGCGCAGCATCCGTTCACCGAAGCGATCTCGCATCTCCCTCTATCCGCACGCTACACGACCCGAGCTCGAATGCAACCCCGACGTCGATCGGGACGTCAGTAGTGCGCCGATCCCCTCCTCGCTGTCTGTGCTCCAGTTCATGTTTTCGTGGCTCCCGACGACGGGGGGTACGTGTGAGCGCGGCCAGTGTGCTGTCGGGCTCGACTGGAAAATCGGTAAAGGAGCGCTTGGTCGCGGTCAGACGGTGCGGGCCGGTTCATGGGCGAAACACGCCCACGTCATCCATAAATGCTTTCTGTTAATATCTTTAAGTGACAATTTGCTGATGCGGCCGGTACGTATACTGTAGCCAAGTACAAGGTTCACCTGTCCCCTTGGTCGTGAAGGTGTCCTGATAGGCGAGTTAGGATCCCCATCCAGCCGTCCCGAGCGTCGTTCTCACTCACACGTGTGCGCTTCAAAGAACGGGCGGCGCTGACAGGTGATTTTCAATCACCAGCCAGCCGTATCGATCATGTGCTGCAAGCGATCTGACGACTGACACGGACAGCCAACGACGGATTGATGAGATATGCCCGGGACGAGATCAATCATGTGGACAACCACACCAGCAATTTGGATGTCCTGTTTTCTCGCAATCAACCTCAGGAACGCTGGCAGAAGATCTCTCTTCCGATGTTGCAGCCTCGGTGGTACAGGAACTCACCCAGGAGGGCTGTGCAAACTGCAACAGTGAACCCTACTTGCTAGAGATCTCCAGGGACACACAACGATCTCGCAGTATTAGAGGAACTTTGGGATCCAGCCACAAAACGATAGCTAGCCAAGACCACCCTTTCGTTTACCTCGCAGTCAACAAGAAAGAAAGAAAAGAACGTGCACGCTTCCGGTGCTGAATGATTCCCAGTGAAAACTAGCCATGTTCAGATCGGACGCGATATGCGTGTGTGCGAGCAGACAGGCCGTACGAAATAAACAGAAACAGGCACAACATGAGAGTGGAATCATTTTTTTTTTATGACGAAGTTGGCTCGTGTGCGCGGACCTGTCGTCGTCTGCGCATGAATGCTGTCTGCCATCCCTCGCGGGCAATTCTCATATGCCTGCATCTTTGCTCCAGCATGCTCTGATGCAGTTCTCACCATCTATCTGTTCATTTATGTCTAATTCTGTTGAACTTCACCATGACCAGACTGATGCAGTGATGAGACCGACGAGACCACTGACGGTAGAATCGAAAGCGGAGAGAGCTTGGGTGTGGCGTGGGCATAACATGGGCGTGATGGGGAATGGGGACGTGGGTGCGTACATGGGCGTGGTGTGGGTCTTGCGCATAGCGCGCTGAGACGGCGATGGCAAGGAGGAAGACTCAACTAGAACGAGAGGGCAAGGACGTGCGCGCCCTCGTTCTTGCACATGGCACACTGAGATGGCGATGTGACAGGGATGAGGGTGGGTGCATGAGACAAGGACGAGAAGCTCGTTCTTGCGATTGGGGCGAGACGCGACGGCGTGAACCAACGCCGCCAACGCGCTAGCTCGCCCGTGGATATACCCATGATGAACCTTGCTCAATAAAATGAAGCCGATCTCACTCACGCTGCTGTCCTAGGAGGGTGGGTGTAGGGCCCAACGTGAACGGCGTGTGCTCAATCGCCGTCTCGCACGCGCACGTTCCCGCCTTGAATACCCATGGGTTTACCCGCCATGGATACGGGTATGGGTACGGGTAAGGCTGCTGTACCCAGGGGTATACCCGTAACAATCCCTAAGGACAGCGGAGTGTACAAGGACATCGATATTGGTGTCAAGCGGCTTCCTGCGGTCGAAATCAACTTCGTATTCAAGAGGGACGGGGACTGGGATTTGGGGGGGGACTGGGAAAATGTGATCGTGAACGATGTGACGGAGACTGTGAACGACTTGACAGAGACTGCGAACGGTGTCGTGAAGGGCGTAAGCCATATGGCGGAAATGGGGATGGGGAGCCACGAAATGGAGACGGTGAGCGTTGAAGCACATGCAGAAGTGGACATGCTTATCGCTGACTACACACAGACGGACACAAGCAAACATTCTTGCTTCTGTTTATTTCGTACGGACTTTCTGCTCGCACACCCGCGCATATCGCATCCGATCTGAACATAGCCAGTTTCCCCTGGGGATCACATTTCAGTCTCGTCTGGGCTCTGGGCGAGGTCCAGGAATAATCCGAGTCCGAATTTGGACTCAGCCAAGAGACTTGCTTACATGATCGTGCATCTGGCAGCACTCTCAGGCTTTTGCGCGTGGTACGACCTCGCCGTCGTCCATGGCGACAATGGACCCGGGACCACAGCGCAACTACAGAGGATCCCGCACGAACGGACTTGTCGACAGCGCTGGCTCAGGAAGACGTGCCCATCACGGGAACAAACGATGGGTTGCTGACGGTGTCCCCGGACGCGGTGGCACAACCACACCTCATGCTGGGAGCGACAGCGAGCGTTGGGAAAGAGGCGGACACAGGGGCGGTGGTAGGGGCAGGGGCCGCGGCGGTCGCGGCAAGTTTGGCAATACCTCTGTCACTTTTCGCCGAAATGGCGCTCTCGATGGAGGCGCTGCGGGAAGCGAGGGAGAACACAGCGAAATGGAGGAAGAACATGAACCGGACGATCCAGATTTGAATGAGCTAGAGGCGCCAGAGGAGCGTGAAATTTTTTGGCAAGAGGTACGCTGCAAACATGTTTAGCTATGGCTACGCTCTCCATGTCCTCCTTTTTCAGTTGGTCAAGGCGCGCGAGGCCGAGCGTAAGAAGGCCATCGCGGATGGAAAGATGGACGACCCTCTCAAACCGAAGCGTCTCGAGGACGCGATCACCATGGTTGGCACCTGCGTGGACATGTGTCCTCGCTTTGAACGATATCGCCGTGAACGCGAGAACAACCTGTTTGAATGGGAAACGGTGGGAATCTGCGGCCTTCAAGCGTAAGCAATATGTGGGGGTTGCACTCATTCTTCCCGTAGATTTCGGGCACCAAGCGAGTGGACCACAAACGAGCCGTCAAGGCATATGAACGCGCAGCCGGAGACAAGACTCTACCCTCGGATCTTCGACCTCCAGACGTGCTCAAGGTACGTTTTTCTATTCAGACCCGTTGGCTCCCATCACTGAGGTCATCTCCTCAGCGCACCCTTGACTATCTCTTCCACGAACTTTTGCCATTTGGCGGATTTTCAGAAACATTCAACTTCATCCGGGACCGCTCAAGAGCCGTACGAAACGATTTCACTATGCAACATGAAATGGGACCCGTCGCAATCGAGTGTCACGACCGATGCGCTCGGTTCCATATTTTGGCCCTTCACATCGAACGTGATCACCCAGGGTTCTCCATCGCCATGGAGGAGCAACAACTCATGAATAGTAGGTGTTCTCTGACTCAACCCCCGTCGTATCATAACGGCGATTTGTGTAGCTCTGCAGAGCTTGAAGGAGTTCCACCAAGATCAGCGCGGCCATTATCAGTCGCCAACCGAGCTAGAGATGCGTGTTTACCATCGACTTGTCCACATCCGCGACCAAAAAGAGCGTCACGACGACATACCTCAACCCCTACTCGAACATCCTGTATTCGAGTTGACGACGAAATTCCGTGCTCGCGTTCAAGCCAAGAGTGCCCCTATCACCAAAACTTCTTCCCTTGTGGTCGATGCCGAGGCAATGCATATATTCGCTGAGCTAGCTGATGTCCTACGTCGTGAAGGCAACATCATCATGACCTACCTGGTAGCGTGCATTCTTGAACGACACTTTGGCAAGGATACCATCGAGGACATCGAGTCAATACGAAGCGGTCTCTCGCTCTCCGACGTCATCGACGGATACTCCGGAATGGGTACTCGGGAGCAAGACACAGATGTCGACATTTCTGGAATGGATGAAACTGAAGTTCAGGCCGATCCTCCTAAATCTCCCAGACTGCTACAGCCGAGCGGAACTCAGTGGTTAACTGATACCTTTGGCCCCCAACCTACACGGTCTGCCTTCTTCAAGCCAGATGTTATTGATCCGCCATCGCATCACTCTGTAGCGCCAGTACAATCAGCCTTTTCCAGTCTCAAGACAATTCCAAACGCATTTAGTACCGCTTCCTTCGGCGTCCAAGGTCCTCTCACGAGTGCAGCACCTGCCGCCGCCGCGACCTCGGTCTTTGGATCGATCAGAGACAACGCGCAAGCATCTGGTCCATTTTCACACAAAGCTGCAGGTGTGTCCGTAATGACTACATAACAATCGCATCATTAAAGCACCTGCACCTGAAGATTCTGGTGCAACTGTCGGTCTATCGATGCCTCCATCCGCTTCATCCATTTCACCGTTCAGTTCGGCGCCAGCTGTGCCCCAAACAACGATGTTCATGTCTCAAGCACAGCAACCGTCGCAGATGGTCGCATCGTTCTCTCCGCAACCCGCCCAAGCCAACGGATTTGCTTTTGCTGTACCCAAAAAAGCATCATTCGGCGCCGAAACCTTGATTTCGACGCTCAACCCTTTGGTACCAGCCTTTATCCCCACATCGAACCTTACTAGTGCAGGCGGGTCCGGCGTGGCCACATCTCCATTCGATATAACACTGTCGACAGGCTCTCTCTCTTCCACTGAGAACCGCAAGTTCGATGCATTCACCTCGACTTTGAACGAACCATCAGCACCAATATTCCAACAATTGCCACAAGAGCAGCCCATTTCCGACATAACTGTGTCAGGAGCGCCGCTTGTATCCTCCCCTCCCTCTATGGACTTTGCCTCACTAGAGGGCACTGTAGGTCAACCGCCACCTCTTGGCCGACGCCAGCCAATCTCGCTGCCTCCAACACCCACTGCAACCGTATACATCCCTCCTTCCCTTCCTACGACACGAAAGTCCATCTTTGGGTCACTGAAGAACTTGCAAACTACTCCCCTTTCGGCTGCACCGACAGAAATACTGAGTCCCCTTGTTCTCCATTCACCGACCACAAAATCTCTGTTCTCGATCCCAAGCTTATCCCGCAGGGAATCCGTGCAGTCACCCCTTAAAGCGGTCATCAGCGCCGAAGACGTCGATGCAGAGGCCGAGCCCTCGGCTGAAAAGCTGAATGCTTCGCTCGTCTCTCGTCCATCTCCTACAAAGAAACCCAGTCTTGACATCATGAGGGCGACGGCGCTTCACTTTGCGCGTCGGGGCTGGTTGGTGAAGCAGACGTTCTCAAAGTGGCGACAGCGACTGAGTGACCATGCCAAGTGGATCGAGGCCTGTCGACGAAGCACGCTCTACAAGGAGAGAGTGCAAGCCGAGCGTCTTTCACACAGTGTGGGCAATTCTTCCTCAGCTAACAGTCGGACGCGTCGAAGAGCATCATCCGAGTCCCGCACGCCGCTGAAGAAGCGATTGCGTGACCGTTTATCTGGGGAATACCAACCGCCGGCGAACGATGAAGAGCTCGCAAGACGGTTTGAAAAGGTGAAGGGTCAGATCAAGCTGTCGCCCACGTTGGCTCAATGGTTCACCAGAATCACGAAGAGCATGCGCGTCGATGGGCACGTGGTTCGTTTTTGCACGTGCTCAGGACCTTCTTGGAGTCGACGAGGAGTCCGTTGCCCGATAATTGGACTGCGTGGCTGTCGCTCAACCAAGAGAGTGACGGGACGGCCATCTGGCTAGAGCAGAAGTTCAACGTACCAGACTCGGGAAAGTGGAAAAATGAGTACGTGTTTCAAATACCAATCTTGAAAGATATCGTCGAGTCGGCACGTTCGTATCCTGGTGTCGTCATATTCGAGCGTACGCCCTTGACGGGTGTCACGGATCTTCTGGGAAGGTGGGATGTGCCACCCTGCTCCTACTGTCTCGAGTTCTGAGTGAAGATGTACAGAAAATATCGTGTCTTGGAAGACTGCACTCGCCTGCGTGAGATCGTCGAGGCGTTCCCCGCGGACCGACATTACGTTCCCTCGTTGCTGTGTATTGCGTGGTCCGAACGAGATCCGGGCTCATCCAAGGATTTTGATGACATGGTTGGTCAACTGGTGACCCTCGCCTCTCCTTGTTAATTTTTTTTTCGCAGGTTGGATCACTGGTGGGCGGCGGCATACTGGCATCGGCGCACGAATTCTTGATCTCTACGGCCGCCCTAGACACGGAGTCTAGATTGGACGAACTGTTGCGCGCCATCCCGTTTGACCTCGAGGGTCGGCTCGTGAAACGTGTCTCTTTGAACGGTGAGCCAAGGTCTTTGAGCTGATTGCTCAGTTGTTCAGATGTGCACGAGTTGCAGATCTTTTCGACATTTGGGAACATCAGTGGGAAGAGATGACGAAGTGGCTCGGCGACTACACCGTCTATGGGGAATGTCAGTTTATTTCCCTGCATGTGCGCCTGAATTTGTTTCATAAGTGCGTTTGGAACACAGTTAACTGGGACCGCTACGCAATGTTGCTAGAAGGCAGTGCTCGTCTTTTGATTCGGATTATTGATTGTGTGATCACTCTCCTCCGGGGTGATGGTAGCCTGAGTGGCATTCCCCACTTGCGATTGGGCAGGGGCATGGATTCCGAGTAAGTTGTCGTCAATTCCCGCGCACACGGCAACGCCGAGTTGAGCTGGTCATAGCAAAACCTTTGACGCAGTCCTTGACTGGCTGCAGACTCTCCCTGAGACTGACTTTGCTGCCTTGCTGACGAGTGACATACGAGCGCATCAGGACCTTGGTCGAGGTAGGTGTCCCTGTGACTGGCAAGACAAGATACTCATTACTTTTAGATTTCCCAACGGTGACTTTTCTATCTCAGATGTATGTACTTGCACGTCCTGTTGCGGCGCATATTGCGGGCGTTCGTCCGGATACTGTCCACCTTGTTCCTCGAACTCGGTTCGATGACGCGTCGAAAGAGGTTCAGGCGTTGGGAGTGCCGTTGGAAGAAGAGATGAAGGCCTATCATGTTGCCAAGCCCAAGCCTTCGAAACGACTTGCTTCCTTTGCAGAGTTGAGCTTAGACTCGAGCAGGTGTGTTGCATGAAACACCTTTCCGCCCGAGAGCGTGCCGTTCACCCGTAGTCGGTTTTCCAGAGCATCCACGCCGAGGCCCAAGAAGCAACGATTGTCGCTATCCGATGACCCTACCACAGACGAGGAGACAGCGTCGCTCAGTCCGCCCTCTCCCTCGCTCAGCATCGCGACGTCTGTACTATCTGAACCCGCCTGTCACGCGATCGTCACGCCTGCCATGCTACGTTCACTGACCAGAGACATTCGTGCCAAGTATGGTGGTACTCAAAACTGACACTCTTCCTGCATCTATTTCTTATAGTCGATTCGTTTGATTGATTGCATTGTTTTCCGTACGCTGTACTGTTACTGATTTTCTTTCCGTCTGGCGGTGCTCCCGTTTATAGTAATAATTTAATCACCTGCTGTCCGATGCGCAACAGGTTTTCTTCCCGACCACCCCTCCAGACGGAGTGCGAGACCCGTCAAACCACCCCAGGCTGCAAGTTGTTGCCTACACGATGAGCGCCGCCGCGAGTTCGAGTCAGGGTACTTCCGGTTCCCAACAGAGAAAGCCCAGCGTTATCATCACGATTGGGATGGCGGGGGCGGGCAAGTCGACCTTTGTGCAGCGTCTCAACTCCTATCTGCACACTCTCAATCCTTCGCGGCCTCCATATATCCTCAATCTCGACCCCGCAGTGGCCCATGTCCCATTCGAGCCCAATATCGACATCCGGGACACAGTAAACTACAAGGAGGTCATGAAGCAGTGTGTCTCGCTGTTTCTCCCTTTTGAGGGAGTTCCGTGTCTTCACGCGACGTGACGCGCTCGTTTGGGCAAGGTATAATCTGGGTCCCAACGGTGGGATCCTGACGGCACTGAACCTGTTCACAACCAAGTTTGATCAAGTGTTGGATTTGGTAGAGAAGCGGGCAGAAACTGTCGAGTGCGTCCCCCCTCTCTTCTTGGCCCCTTCTTTTGTCTGAGTGTACGGATCCGGGTCACAGTCATATCATACTTGACACGCCGGGCCAGATTGAGATCTTCACCTGGTCCGCATCAGGGGCTATCATCACCGATGCCGTCGCATCCTCATTTCCGTCCGTCGTGGCGTATATCATCGACACCCCGCGGACGACAGCGCCGGCGACGTTTATGTCAAACATGCTGTACGCGTGCAGGTCCGTGTCCGTTTTTCGGGTGTCCGTTATCCGGCTGACCGTTTTCTGTCTTTCTCTCCTGCTTATCGCGTGCGGACGGGACAGCATCCTGTACAAGACCAAGCTTCCGTTTGTGCTCGTGTTCAACAAGACGGATGTGGCGTCGCACGAGTTCGCGATCGAGTGGATGCAGGACTTTGAAGCGTTTCAGGCGGCGTTGGCATCGCATCCGGAATCACGGGATGCCGATGGCGAGCCGACGTACATGAATAGTCTGATGAACAGCATGAGTTTGGTTCTGGACGAGTTCTACAAGCACCTCAAGGCGAGCGATTCCCCCTTTTTTTGTTATATGAATTGATAGTCACACGAGGATTCGTGTGGATCGTGATGTTGTTAGGCTGTGGGTGTATCCAGTTTGACGGGTGACGGAATGAAGGCGTTCTTTGATGCCGTGGAAGAGTCCAGGGATACATATGCAAAGTGAGATTTCATCGTCCGTTTTCTCGCGCGCGTCCCGCCCTTGGGTCTTTTTCTGATTGTCAGTATCCGGCTGATTCATTTCGTGGGTTTAGGGAATACCTCCCCGAACTTGCCCGCGCCCGCGCCGCACGCGATAAATCGCTGCAAGACATCAAAGAGGCGTCGCTGAGCCAGTTTATGAGCGATCTTGCCGTGGATCGAGCCAAGAATCCAGGTGGTGCGCTGAATGACCGGTGGGAATCTGAGGAAGACAGCGACGACGAGGGGGACGCGGACGCTGACATTATCGATCGAAGTGAGTAATATGGACGCAAACTGACAGGATCCTTGCTGTCGTATTGTTGCCAAGACTGATTCGCTGATAGGCGAAGAACCCTGGCCGGGGCAGTATATGGATGTTACTCGGATGCGGCGGCATGATGAGCAGATAAACTGGCCAAGGCCGGGGTGAGGACCGGAGTTTGTTGGGGTGCGTGTGTCAAGCGTGCTCTGCGGGCTGTGTCCCTCGCAGCCTGAGGAAGTGGGTATACGTAACCGAGGAGCGCAAGAGGACGTACGTAGTCGGCTGCAGGCTCATGGGAATGGCTGCAGACAATGTAATGTGATGTCTTGACGACGAGGAGCCGGACCGAGCAGGAGAGACGTTTGTTTTTGAAGGAGTACTGTATCAGACGGGGCAGGGACCGGGAAGGAGAGGCTGTGGCGATCTCCCCTAGTTCGGCTTACTTGCCTGACGTCCCTTCGTATTTAACGGCCACCGCCCAAACACTCTTTTTTTTTTCTTTTCCGTTTCTCTTCCGCTCTGCACCACCACCGCCTCGGCTCATATGGATCGGTACGCGACTCGTGCGTCGTCTGGAACGGCGGTGCTGACCTCGATCACCCCTCAGCTACGCCAAGATTGAGAAAGTCGGTGCGTGCAGCGGTACCACACTGTGTGCCCTATCGTGATGACCCTCGCGTGTGGCACCCACGCCCTGCAGGCGAAGGTGTGCCGCTCTCCGTCGTCCGCTGGCAGTCCCATGATGTAATGTGCTCTCGTGCGCAGGAACATATGGCGTCGTCTACAAGGCGAGGGACGTGACCACTAACCAGATCGTCGCGCTCAAGAAAATACGGCTCGAAGCGGAGGACGAAGGCGTGCCGAGTACTGCCATTCGCGAGATCAGTCTGTTGAAGGAACTCAAGGACGACAACATCGTCAGGTGGGTCCGTTTGTACATCCCGCCCCACCCCCCGTGCCGTGGCGTGCTCAAGCGTGTGGACCGCTGGTTGTGTAGATTGTTGGACATTGTGCACGCGGACCAGAAGCTGTATCTCGTGTTCGAGTTCCTGGACGTTGACCTGAAACGCTACATGGAACACGCCAACACGAGCGGTACGCCGATGTCGATCGATATATCCAAGGTGGGTCTTTGTCGTCGCATGCTGCGCACGGCGCCACGCCGCGATGAACGCGCAAAGATGCGCACGTGCCTTCATCTTGCGCGGCCACACTCCGGCGTGGCTGCCCCCCTTTCTGTCACACCCTCCGTCCGGGTCACCCGTCCGTCGTGACGACACGGGGCAGGTGACGCGCTGGGTCACGTGATCCCATCATCCCCTTGGCCGACCGCACACGCTCACTCGGCCGCGCCAGAAATTCACCCACCAACTCAGTTCTGGCCTTCTTTACTGCCACTCGCATCGAATCCTCCATCGTGACCTGAAACCCCAAAACTTGCTCATCGACAAGCGCAACAATCTCAAGCTTGCGGATTTCGGCCTGGCAAGGGCATTCGGCATACCCATGAGGACTTATACCCACGAGGCAAGCGTCACATGTTGCTGTATGCGCATGTTCTCTCATTTGCGGCGGATCCCCCCCAGGTCGTCACCCTTTGGTACCGCGCACCTGAGGTCTTGCTCGGGTCTAGACATTATTCCACCGCGATCGACATGTGGTCGGTCGGATGCATCTTTGCAGAGATGGTCATGAGAGGGAACCCACTCTTCCCCGGTGACTCTGAGATTGATCAAATCTTCAAAATCTTCAGGTGTGTTGTGGACGAGGTGCTGTCTTATCTGTCTGCTGAACTTGGTGCAAGAATCATGGGCACGCCAAACGAGCAAATCTGGCCCGGGGTCAGCCAACTGCCCGACTACAAGGAGACGTTTCCTCAGTGGACCAGACAAGAGTTGCGCAGCGTCGTGCCCAACCTCGACGAGATAGGCATCGACTTGCTATCGGTGAGCGGGCTGTCGTTCAACGTTGTTGTGCCTCCCGCATTCATGTGCCCTCTTAGCGAACGCTGACCTATGACACGGCGAAGCGCATTTCTGGCAAGTCACGGTTTATTGTTCAGGCTGGGGTTATGCTGAGCCGCTTGCAGCGAAACGTGCCCTCGTCCATCCCTGGTTTACTGATTATAATTCATGAGGGGCGCAGTGTGTTTGATCGCCTCGTTGATGGCACTAGTCCGTTAGTGTACGCCCAGTGTTCTAGTATGTACGCTTCTCTCCTTTCGCCCAAGCGCCGAGATATCGGGGGGCTGAGGCCGCAATGTTGCCGTGAACGGATGAGTGACCGGGGACATGCGCCGTATTGCCATTTAGTCACAGCTCCAAGTCACTCGCCGCGTCCCTCATTCTTTCCCTCCTCCTCCACGCATCTCTTTCTTTCCCTGATTTCCGTCGATAATCCCTCCCTACTCGTCCCAACCTCACCATGGACGACGACGTCCAGTATCTCGGAACGAGGCTCGCCACCACAGAGCCCCTGGCCAACCCCTGTGATCCCAAGGCACATCCATCTACCACTGGCATGTCTTCCTCTCCCCCTCCCCGCCCTCGCTGATCGTCTGCAGGCATCACCCTGCACGTTGAGAAATGTGGCGAGAGATCCGCCCACGACCTTACCTTTTACCGCGCCCGCTCAAGCCATATCAACATCGGACGCAAATCGGGATCCGATGATAGGTCGATGCGGCGAGAAAACGACGACAACAACGCTGTATTCACATGCCAGGTCGTGAGCGCAAAGCATGCCAAGCTCGTCCTTGCGGACGGCGGCCAAGTACGTCTCTTATCGACCGTATATGCTGGCGCTTAACGCATTCACGGCATCACCTCGCCAGGTCTACATCGTCGACCTCCACTCGCGACATGGGACCCACCTCCTGCGGCGTGGCGAGACGGCCCCAAAGATGCTGCAACCCGAGGTCGAAACACCGCTCAATGATGGCGATGTGCTGACGTTTGGCAAGGTGGTTGGCGCTGGCTCGTATCATGTCTCCCCTGTCACGGTCCGCGTGGAGTTGGTGACCAGCCATCCGTCTTCCGAGTCGGCTGCGGACCGCGCGCTGACACCCTTCAATCCCCCGAGCCCAGTCCTGTCTAGACCACGTAAGCTTAGCTCGGGTCGCTATGGCCTCAACTCCATCCCCTACGTCGAGTCCGATGCCTCGCCTTCTTCCTCCATCTCCGTGTCCTCAGATGTGGCGTCCTCACCGTCGGAGCAGGAATCGGACGTGGAAGATGAGCACTCGTGCATACCTGCCGTCCTTCGGGATGATGTGGGCAAGACGTCCGTCAAAATCCCTGCCTTCCGCAGCTTCATTCGAGACATTTACCACAATGCCGCTTCGCATTCACCTATCATCCTGGATGTATCCGATGACCCTCTGGAAGATGCTCCCCCTACACCCCCCTCTGTTGACATCGTCAGACCGCCATCCCCTGTCGTCGTCATCATCGAGCCTTTCTCCAAGTCGCGCTCTCAATCACCAATGGAGGTAACAACGCGGTCTCCATCTCCACCCTCTGAGGCACAGCAGTCCGAACCGGCCGTCATCGGCGCATGGCCTGCTTCGAGACCCGAGTCTCCTCGGCACTCATCGCTCGAAGTGGAAGCCGGGCGGTCGGACATGCCTCCGACGGCCGGCCCAGACCGTGAACCTGAGTCAATCCTTCCGGCTCACCCGTCTACTTGTCCGAGCAGAGTCTCACCTCTCTCCAACGATGCACTGATTGAACTGATGCATCGCCTTCCACCACCGCCTCCCTTCTTTTCCATTGGCGGGCCGTTTAGCACCTCTATTGCATCCGACTTTGGTATCCCCTCGGTCCCGCCACCGCCACCGCCCCCTCTACCACCGCACCGCATGCCTCCTATTCAACCCCTCCATAAGGTCGTGACAGAGTGCGTCACGTCTGAAATCAAGGGTTCTCTCAAGAGTGTTGAGGTGTGTATCATTCGCCGTCGTGCCACTTTATTGCTGATGTGTTTGCTATAGGACCGTATGACTGCCTTGCAGGGTACCGTCAGCGATCTGCTGTCGCGCCAATCCATGTCTGAGGATGACGTGGACGATATTCAGAGTCGTGTTGACATGCTCGAGCCTGAATCAGAGCGCTTACTCTGCCGCGTCGCGGGTGCGGAGCGGAACATTGCTTCCTTGTCCATACTACAAGGCCAGATGACTGCCCTGCAAAACCAGGTGATGACGCTTCGTGAGAGGCTGGACGCTATTGAACCTGGGCCCGTCGAGAACCCCATGGACGACGTCAAGACGTGTGCAGCCGCCTTGAACAATGTTGCGTCTGGTACGTCAGATTCACCAAAGTTTGTGCTGGTGACTGACAATCTGCCTTTCAGAGATGAAGTCGCTGCGTGAAGATGTTGAGCAGCGGATAGAAGCCAAAATGGAGGCGATCCAGAGTGCGCGCGTGGAGGCATTGGATGCATTGAAGGAGGTGGTCGTCCAAGCCGAGGTAAGTGTTGGCCGTGGTCATCTCGTTCTGCGATTCAGATCTGATGAAGAATCCAGGCAGTGAGGTCCTCGAAGAGGAAGCGCGAGGATGAAGAGGGGGTTGAAGCGGTACCCAAGGTCGTGTGTGCGGGACCTCCTCCTTGTCCGATCATTGTGGAGGACATTTCTCTGCCAGAAGTGGTCGTCCCGCAAGTACCCGTTCCGCCAATCATCGTTTCCGCTCCCGTTGCCGCTCCTGATGTTCCGGCTGCTGAGCCTACTCGGCCGCCTAGCAAGCGCGCTCGGACAGCCATATACAGTGTTGCGCGTACAGCAGCAGCGATAGCAGTTGGTGCTGCTGCCACGTGGTCAGCATTGGCATTCTCCTAAAGACGAAAAACCAGCTTGTGTTGATGAGGATGAAACCCTTCTCTTCCTGTTGACCCACCTTATTCCGTTTTTTTTTCTTTACGCGAGGTTGATGTAACGTGCAAGTGGCAACCTTGTTCTTTGTTCTTGTTTGTTTGGACATGTACTCCGTGTATGATTGGGCGGATGGGAATGTACGTGATTTGTATTGCAACGGCTTGGGTGACCCAACGGTTCTGTCATTGATCTATCTGTAGCGTTTACAGTCGGCCAATTTTATACTGCCAGTCACTAATATTGTCGCAATTCAATAAGCCGAGTTCACTCTGGCAAGACTGCGTTCAAGCGTTGGAGTTTGACTGAGTGGAACCGACTCGAACGGCGTGTCGAATGGCTCGTTACCAATTACACAGGTTATCGATCAACGTGGACTCACAGGGTGATGGTGGTTGTGAGGCGGCGTCCTCATGTTGATCGGCGACACAGAGAGGCCGTGTCACACTCCGTTCAAGCTTGGAAACTTGTAGGATACGACATTCTCACTAATCGATACGATCTACGAGTCCAGAGATTGGCATAAAAGGATATTCTCAGACGTTGTATATCAAGTCGTTCCGGTCACTAACTTGATACGACCTCAAACGCGACATCATCTCACAGGTCGGATATGGTGTAACGGCTAACATGGCTGTCTTTCAGGAAATGGCCCCTGGTCAAACAGGGCGTGCCTGATCACAGCAGCCCCGGGTTCGACTCCCGGTATCCGAACTTTTTTTTCTTCCTTTCGCCTCTGCATCACCTAGCGATACGATCAAAGTCCCAACAAGACTCGGCTCACTCGTCAGATTTCTCTCCGATCGTCGGTGTCAGCTCTTCGTCTTACTGAGATCGGGCAGAATGGGAAAACCGAGGCTAGTTCAAAGGAGCGTTATGGCTACGTGCGCGTCTTCGCGCCCTAATCTCGACGGGTATGGAGGGAGGGTATATAAATATCAGTGATGATCGACGAAAAAGACCGGGCCGTGCAGCGTGCACGTATGTATAATCTAGCCCTGGTCCGCAGGGTATCACACAATTCCATACGCTTCCCGTTCTTCGCTGGACCACTCGAACACGGGCAGCGCGTGTGCTTCGGTGTTGAAGACCCACTTGTCGAGCGGGAGTGGATCCTCGTCCGAGAACAAGAGGTAGAGGTATTTCAGCGTCTCGGCCAGAAAGTAACTGGAACGGGGGACGGTGAAAAGGATGATGTAAATAAACCAATGGTTCTCTCGTTCGCATGTGCATCACACTTGCCTCGGCATCGAATTCATCTGGGATGGATTGATGGTGTTGACATCCGCGACACTGGCGTACCCCGAGTCGGTTTTGGCGTGTCGCTGGATGGCTTGGAAGATGTGCCAGCCGCGATGGCGCCATTTCACGTCTCCCGTCGTTCGCCACAGAATGTAGAACGATTCGATCGTCTGCCACAACCCAAAAAAGAACGGGGAATTTCAGACGTGAGCGCACACACGAGGAGACGATGGTCCCCACGAGACACGAGGCAACGCACCTCCGGCCGCAGGTAATACGCCGAGTTCCTGATCAAATAGTCCCTGCCAAACGCGTTCACGTCTTTGGCCTTTTTCCGCCCAGGCCGTACCATCGCCTCGACCGTCACGTTTTCGGGCAGCGGACTCGTCCATGGTTTCATGTCGCGCACGCCAGGCGGCGGCGATTCCGGTCGTCGTTTACTCCACCACCCAAACATGCCGCGTTCGTTTTCCTCCTTCCATGCACGCATGGCGTCCATCCACCGTATTTCGCCCAGCTGCGGGTTAACCTGCATGCGTACAAGCTCGGGACCCAGTCCTGTGGGTTGATCTGCGTACGTCAGATAGCACGTCTGCGCGATCCCTTCCGCCGCCCACAAATGCAGGTCCGCCAGATTAAACTCGGTGAGGTCGGCATAAGCCAAGTGGTCCAATGGCAAGAGGTCATCGGCAAGCGCGGTTACATCGATACCAAGAGTATCTAGGCGGTTGAGGGGGAGGAGGTGTACGCCGAGGGCGAGGAGCCCAGGGAAGAAACAGGAGAGATGTTCAAAAATATGGGAGGGGGCCGGCGCGCGCTTTAACATGATTGCGTCGGTCACATAGAGGAGGTGGCGATCGGGTGAGAGGAAGAGCAAGTTATTGATGACGTACGACGTGAAACGGAGGTCTGTATACGAGAGCCGAGGGTTGGCATCAAGTAAATCACATTATCACAATAGGTATGATGAGCACGCACACATTTCCAGATTACGCTTGTCTGTGCGTGCGGTCATCAAGAATTGTTTGAGGGTATATTCGTGCCCACTGTCCGCAGCGGCACCGACCGAGAGTTTGGCGTTTCCTGGATGAGCACCTTGTCCAACCTTTACTAATGTCAAAGGCGAGAGACATACGACCCGATGGAGCACCCGACTCTAGTTGCCATTGTGTGGGATACATTCCTCCGAATCGAATGAGGTTTGCATTATAGAGTACATTGGTGATCGATGTTGCCTGTAGTGTAGAGTCAACTTTGACTCCACAAAGGAAAGAACGACGAAACAGACGTAATCGACATATTCCTTTTTTCCCGTAATCTTGCCTAGGTATGCATATTCCATCTGGCAGCTAGCTATTTCCGCCAAGATGCTCGAGTTACGCGCGGCAGCTCTTCCCCTGCGAAACAAAGAGTTTGTGATGAGTCCTCGACACGAGATCTCAGTGGAGTTGACCTGTAGGTATCGACTATGGGGCTTGGGAGTCCACTCGTTGTGTTGAACGCAGGTGCCAGTATGCTGCCAAGCTCGTCCGCCTTTTCTCGCAGATGATGGTCGCCAGTGATTGCATGCGCGGCCAACAATCCGCCAAGATAGCGAATGACTGTTTCGAAGAAGAGAACAGCATCGTTCTATGTAGGCGATCCGACGGTGATTGAGACTGCATGGAAAGAAACGGGAAGAAGGGACATACGGTTGGTAAAGAAAAGTTGCCCTGATTGATCATCGGTAGCGCGCGCGCATACTCGTCCCTGAACCCCATGAGCAACATCGTGTCGAGAGAATCCACCGCAGTGACGCCCCATCCATTGAAACTGGGCGCACAGGACATCAACGACCCATGGGTAGCACAGAACTCGCACGTGCGTGAGTAGACTCACTTGTCGATGCTCTGGTTAGAGATTGGCAGCAGTTCATCGTGCGGGAAGGCGTGCTGCTCGTAACCATGATAAGCATGTCGGAACGCCTCCTTGACCTGGGCTGCTCGTCCGGCCCAAATTTCAGGCGTCTCTGGGGGCCAGAAGAGGATGTCTTCGTGGGAGAGAGATGGCCCGTCATGTTTGAGATAGGAATAATAAAACGTGAAAAGGATGGCGGAGATAGCGAGTACGAGGAGGACATGACGGACGGTGATTCGACGGTGTGACCGGAGATGAAGTGAAGAGCTGATACGGTGCAGCAGGCCGGGCAATGCTGCTGCCATACGGTTACGAGGTGGGGAACGACTAGCTGGTGGGATGGGAAGGAAGACACATGACAGGTCTCCGCTTAGTTTGAAACTGGGACTTGAAACAACAAACGTCGCCGTGCAAGTTCAAGATACTGCGACTACTTACGACCAGACAAGAAGATGAATGCCAGTATATAGTTTTCTCTCTTTTACCCCCAAGTACTGTCCACATAACCAAATCAGACCAAAACACGCCGCTCTCACAGCTTCACATTGATGGGGCTGCACCCGATATTGATAAGGCCATCATACTACTGTTGGGTCAGCCAAACTTCCAGGCATACGAGGATGCAACTCACAAGATCGTTGGTACAGCACACCGGCTCTTGCTGGCAAGACCCTCCTTCGGCAGTAATGCCAGTACAGCTGACACCGATAACGCCCCCGAGCTCCGAAGCGAGCCCGAGCAGGTTGTCACCGAGTAGCCCATCGAGCACCTCGCTGGGGATTCCCGACACCTCGGACAACTCGAACTTGGGCTCCTGGGTGGAACCCTATTCATCCGACGCGTTAGGATAGCTGGACTGAGGGTGAGCTTCCGAAGTGTGGTGAGACCTACGCTAATTATCTGATTACAGCATTTAATGGCGCCGGTGTCACACCCGCTGTCATTAGACGCGGCGACGGCACCCATCGTGATCGCGACGAACGACACGATGGACAAGATGACAGCGGATTTGAAAACGTGGGGGATCATGGTTCTTTCGACTTGAGGCGCAATGAAAGACCAGAAGGCAAGCAGTAGCTGACGAGGTAAAGCAGCAGACGGGACAGGCTTTATACCCTCGCCGACTCGGTCAATGTATTTTGCATTTCCTCGTTCCCAAACACACAAGGCCACGCACGAGAATAGGTGCGCGTCCCACACGGCTGTTTGCATAGCGAAGAAGAGTCTCCCCCGACTCCTGAGCGGCGCACCTTCTGGTTGTGGCGTCTCCTCTTCCGCCTCCAAGTCGTTCGTGTCGCACCATGTCGGTCAAGAAAGGGTGACCGCAGTGGTGGAGGTCCAGTCAGGAAATTCAAGGGTCGCGTTGAATGCGTGGTACTCAACGTTCTTTTAGAGTACAGACTTTGGCGGCGACAACACCGCGGTGTGCCCGGGCGAACGAGACTGCGCTGAGTTAGTACGGACGAAAAAGTCAAGCACAGCAAACATAAATCCTCGGGGTATGGATGGATGGTATACACCTTCAGGAGAACATTTGTGTGTTTTGTTCATCTTACCCTCGTCAGGCACAAATCATTGATCAAGGACAGGGGTCAGGAAACAGCAAGCATGAAGCAGGCCTCCGTCGAAGAATCAAGATGGTCAAGGCATCTAGTTTATACTCCAGATTGCTGTGTACTCCGTGTCATATCAACACCTGCAATGATACTCGATCTTCCCTCAACACCCAACCACTATACACAACAGCTTTTGGAATCACGCCTATCAGTAGGCTACGAGTGTCACACCCCCTGACAGCTCCAAGCGAGGGATCAGGAGACAGGAAATGCGATTAAAATGGAAGTGTGATGGCATTTTAGGGTTCCGGACAAGATAATAACTTTCCAAGGGTACGAACACAACGATGAATATAGCAATGCCCTTGCGACTGCACCTGGGTCCCCTCGTACACATGGAGGAGTTACATAAGGTGAAAAGAAACCACCCGCTCCAAAAGGACGACAGTGGAGGATCCGTCCGTGAACGACCATGATCCGTAACGTCGGGCGTCTTCTGTCTTCAGTAACTGCATGCGTACACTAAGGGCGCTGCGCACACATAGGAATTGGGTACCATCGTCCGGTCTTCTCTTTTCCAGGCACGCGTAGGCGTAGCACATGGTGCCTTGCTTCGTCGAACCGCTACTCGTCCCGATGTGCAGAGGAGTTCCCCTTGGTACGAACGTGGAGCTCCATCCATTCTACCCTCCGCCATGTCATGCTGCCACCGTCGTTCGTGTTCTCTTCCCTCATCGGACTTATACGTGGAATGAGCCAAACTCCCTCCCGGCTCCGGACTACGCTCGACGGTCGGATGCATCGCCCGCGACAGTGGAAGTCTAGGGGAGAAATCGTGTTAAAACGATGATGTCTGCCCCCCCGACGTCAGGAAATTGCGTACTAGGTTTGCAGCCTGAACGTTACTCTCGGGGCTGTGTGTCTACTTTCGCGCAGTCGCGGGCAGTGAGCCATGCCATACGATCGGATGCTCGGAAAGCCCGGGCGCTGACAGGTGTGGGATGGATCCCCAGTTCCGAATTTCGTTCCAGGCAGTGCTTATACCGACAAGGAATGGACGTAGGCCTTCTCCTTTCACCGGCGCCCGGAAAGGACGTCCGAACGTCGGACGGCACTTTTCTATTTTCGCAGCAAAAGCAACGAGTACCACATATGTGGACTCGGATTCGGAGCCGGTGCAAGGTCTGCGTGGACACCGTTCATATGCTCGTCGGACGCAAGGGTCCGTACTCTGCATTGGACTTCAACTCAGCATCAACAGCATTCTCGATGTACAACTCGGTCGTCTGTGGGTACACAAATTGTGTGCCCACATAGCTCGTCAACGGTTCCCTCGTCATAGCTGTATAGGCGTCGGCAACCCTCAGATCCCTTCCAATTCCCCTAAGTCCTGCTTGCGCTCATCCATAGCCTTCGTCTCCTCAACCAGGTCTCGGCGGGACGAGTACCCAGGCGGTGCCCACCGACCAGACGTCCATGGCTTACATCCCGGGTCGGTGTACATCTATCGACACAGGATAAGCAAGCAGTGAGCGCAAACCAAGCACGCGCACGCACCCTGTCCACGTTCTCTAACGAAATGTCCGAGGATTCGTACAGGAACAGATACACCACCACAGCACCTGTCAAGTTACATGCTGGCCCTCTTCATCAGTTTCTGTTGCGGGCGGAAAGTGGAAAAGAAGAGGGGCGTACCTGCAAAGACGTAGCCATATCGGTAACTGATCGCGTTGCTGATAAACGGGGTGAAGAACGCGAGCAAAAAGTTCCATGTCCAGTTTGCGGCCGTCGAGAGACTGCCTTGCTTGGCACGCGTTCGCGTCGGAAACGTTTCGCCAATCAAAATCCAGACGCCACTAGGTCCATGAGGGGTCAAATGCCACGATGTTAGTGAAACAAGATGCCCGCTCACGGTGCCCACGTCATGGCATAGCCCCAGATAAACATGCACGCCGAGACGATCATGACTAGAGCCAAAGTCAAACGATGAGAATCAGAGGTCGGAAAGGGAGACATACGTTTTCCGATTCCTGGATGTGTGACAGGGTCGACGGCCGTCCCAGCCGATGCGAACACAAACAACCATGCAGACTGCCAGATGCCACCGCAGATAAGGGGCCACCGCCGTCCAAACTGGGGGCAGCGATGAGGAAACAGGTCCACATCGGGCAAACCAGAAACATACGCGCTCCATAATATACATACCCCCAAACGTGCACACAAAGTTGACCGCGCCCAAAATGATCTGCGTGACAAACGAGTCTGACAGTCCTACAGCCTGAAAGACGGTGGCACCATAGTAGAAAAAGTAGTTTGCTCCGGTCAATTGTTGAAGACTCTGCAAGCTCATACCGAGGAGCGTGCGGTAGAGTGTCTTGTTGTGCGGCCTGAAGCAGTCGATCCAACCACCTTTGGTTGTTTTTTCGTGCTCCACACTCAATCGGATTTCCTCAACTTCGCGTCGGACTATGTAATGATCATTGGCTTCGGCTATGGAGAGACCACGGGTGCGCGCAAGGGATACTCGTGCTTCATCTAGCCGGCCACGAGCAGCAAGCCACCTATTAATTACATATACCGTTAGAAGAATGATGAAGGAGATGCCGAGAACGTTCCTTGGGCTTTCAGGCATGAATAAAATGCCGATACCGAGTATCAATGCCCATAGAATGCCAATCGCGACCGGGATACGCCAAGAAGCAGACCCGGCAGCATCCCTAGTTCCGATTGAAATGCAGTCTGCAAACTCCAGTGAGTACACACTCGAGGGTAAGAGGTTGGGGAACAAACTCACAAGCGATCAGGATGCCAAATGTGATGAAGAGTTGATATGTGGCGCTGGGGTTTACATCAATCCCCATCGTTCACGGATTACGAATGACATACGTTAGTGTACCACGGATTTGGGGAGGAGCAGTCTCTGCTTGGTACTGGAGACACATGAAGGGATATATGCGCTTGTATGAGAGGGAACACACCATGGGCACAGCTGCGCTCAGTGCACCGACGCCCAAACCACTGATGAGTCGACCGACGGCATACTGCTGCCAAACATTCGTGGAGGCGACCTGAATAATGACGCCTACGGTGAAGATGATACACTCCGCACTCATGGCATAGCGCCGGCCGAGCAAGTCTGCAGTTCTACACGGCGTATGAATGTTACCGGCAGAGTCCACTATCATGTGGCTTCACTCACGGAGCGCCAATGAGTGCACCAGCTAGTGTCCCAATAGAGAGGAGTGAAACAATAAGGCCTTCACGTACGGTCGAAAATGCGCAGGTAGCAGCATCACCCGGGGTAGAGCATTTTGCGAAGCGAAGGAGGAAATCATCCATGAGCAAAATGTCGGATATCTGACCGGTATCATACTGGGTGGATGTCAGCGTGGTCATGCGTAAAATCGACCGACTCACTCCAAAGATGAAACCACCCATAGAGGCTAACAGAGCCAACATGATGGCGACCCATCCTATGGGCAGACCTTGACTATGGCGGCCAGAGTTTTGGTGAACACCTGAAGAGCGAAGTGCAAGACAAAAATGGCACGCACACATAAAATAGTGCCATATCAAAGCGAAGAGAAAGCAGGGAAACGAACCACCACCGACTCTGTGATGCCGTGACGGCATTTATTATGGGTGCGAGCCATGCTGATGTCATGTTCTAATTCGAGCTGTCCTTCGGCCCATATTATAAACCCGGTCCACCATAACGGCCCCGCCGTCAGCAAGCAAAGATAGTGTTTCCCTATGAAAAGGTCTTTTTTACTTGCCGATCACCTAGTCGTAAGCAAGTACAGTATCGGAAGCCGTTCGCTTGAACAGTTGATCTGGTGCTCACCTTGCAGAAACAAGATTGAGCGTTAATAACCAGACTGCCCGCCGGCGCGTGTCGTTCATTTCTGGAGTACATATAAATAACCGCGAAGAGGATGCTGTTTAGGCAGTGGCGCCATACAGTTCACATGACACGTGAACTTGGTCGTGTGAACTCTTTGATACGCCACACCTCGTCGCGTTGGTGGGGCCGGTCGGAACGCATGTGCACGCGACTCAGAGAGTGATGGTAGCCGTTGGATGCGCTCGTGTGATGGGCTGTGCACGAGCGGTTACCTTACACAAGGTATGTTTTGACCTGGATTTGGCCATGCGGAATGGTGAGTCGCCTCGATGACATTGCAGGTCGCGGCCTTCCTCTTCCCTCGTCTGTGCGGCGGGTTTTGCACGTCGGCATCGGACGTTTGGGACGTCAGGAGGACGGTGCAGGTGGCCCAGGTGCGTCCGTCGGCCTGTAGTGATGGCACCAATACTGACTTGCGTCACCTGCAGGCTCTGCAGCTAGCGTCGCCGGTTCGAGTCACATCGAGTCGCAGCGCCTGCCGCTCGTTGCACTACCTATCTGGTACTCAACCTCATTGCATCCATCACCATTCAATTCGCGTCGACTCGGCGATCTCAATCGCAGTCGACGATCCTCAGCTCATCTAAGTATCATCCCAACTCGACCACCAGTCTCTCCGTCTAGGCTCTGCGGGTTCGTTCGGCTGTCCCGCTCGCTACCGTCGTCGTCTGGCGGACTAGTATAACTGGGGAACTTGTGCATACCATTGGCGTTCTGGGTCACGCTGCACTGCTGGTGGGTCGACTCAAGCACCACACCAAAACAAGTACAACCTGAAGTACGCCGCACGACCCGACGACGAGTCCAGTATCCGTCGAGGTCACAATCTACCCATTACCAGCCGACGAGGAATGACACCCGATGGTCGATGAAAGGACGAACCCGGTGAACACATCGGAGGCTTGAAGATCCATCGGATGAGCCTCCAGAGCCCACCGACGCGACTGGACGCGTGAGGCCGGATGAGGGCAAGGTGCAGGTCCAGGGAGCTGGAGCGGCTGAGGCATCGGCCACGGAGATATCGAGGTGTGCGAAAGTGGCAATGGAGGGTGATCGTCGAACACAGCTGCCCGCAAAGAGACCAAACGACGATGCACAATATGCCCAACACGCCCACTGCTACCAAGGTCAAGCTAAATAGCGAGACCGTACCCTTACAAAGTCGCGCTTGAGCGCGCACTTGCGGAGGACGGAGCTGAGGTCGATGAAGGGCCTGACGAGCCCGGAATCGAGGGGAAACATGGCTGAAGAAACGGGCAAACGTACCAAATGCACAGAGACGATGACACCAGTTGGGCAAGGGGCTGAGACAGAGATCGTCAGCGAAAGCGAGAGCAGTCGTGCAAGGGTCATGGGCATTGACAAGAGTAAACCTACAATGAAGGAACGTGGGGCCAGTCATGCAATGAGTGGACTCACCAGATGATAGTGATGGCAAATGCAAGTCGACCGCCAGTACCAGAGAAAGCCGAGATCAGTGCGGACCAGGGACACTGCCAATCAGAGAGGAAGATGGGAGTAAAGGAGCGTATTGTATGAAGACCCGGTAACAACAACCAACTGCTGAGGTCGACAACCCAGCAGATAGATCAGAGGACCCTAAGGCTACAACAGGTGATGACTGAGGCGGCGCCTAGCCGAGGGTCGCTGATGGTTTTCAGTCAAACCTACTTGCAAACCACTGATTCGGAAATGCGGAACGCACGAGCATATGGGTGAAGAGGTCCACGGAGAGGCAAAAAGCGACCAGCCTAGAGCGCCATGATGTGTCGTTCGAGGAGGAGCGAAATGGTGCGTAATCGGTGATCAGCGCTAGCGCTCAGCAACGTTATCCGACGACGGTAGTCAGCGCACAACACTAGCTTCGACGATTTATCACTGCCAGCCAGACCACCGCCACCATTGATACCGTGAGGGTCGTCTGAGCGTGAACTCCATCCACAGTCGCTGCTAGTTCACTGCCGTCGTTCGTTCTGGCCAAATCGTCGTGGCGGTGCGTCAATCGTTCGCCTATCTGCAGTACCTTCGCCGTCCCTCGGTTCCTTGATATACTCGGCATCAACTTGAACACGACCAGACCGACGGGGTGGTCCAAGGACCTCGGGTTGGTAGCCTTGATTGGTCTATTTGGGGTGTGGTGCTTAGTCCGAGTCCAAATCAACTACCACCGGGTGACTCAGTGTATTCAGCCAGTAAGGTGCCAACAGGGGACCTAGTATATTTAGAAAATAATGCAGTGACCTAATATGTCCTGCTGAGTGCTGGGTACTGAGTGCAAACTTTGCGGATTGAGCCGCAATCAGCATGAATGAGCATGACTCCCTGGGCTTCGGTAACGAGGATGCGGGGACAGTGTCGACGAAACTGGAAGTGACGTTAGTAAGTACATGCCAGGTGACAAGCAGAGTGAATTGTGTACAAGTACCCACCTATGCAAGCACCAGGAAGCTCAGCCACCCAGAAAGGGAGACAATGGCACCAAGGGATATCCACAAGTCAACAGGAACGGACGCCAGGTCCATCTGAATGCAGAGAGTAAAAGCCCGGGTCCGCTTGATTACCAAGGCGAGCAGATGGAGTTGGGGATATAATTGTGCTGGATGGTGTTGCTAGACCAGGAGAGCGACCGCGTGAGGCTGATGAGTTGGGAACGGATTGGTGCCACTGTTGCCAGTGGGAGCAAGAAGGTCAACGATGGCGACGATACGAAGAGGGAAGGGCACATCCCCAAACACCGAGTTTGAGAGGAATTCCTCTCAAAGTGTGGCCGACGGCTGTACGGAGTCAAATAGGGTGGGTGCAGAGGACTCAGCGTGTTAACGCGTGGGCAATCGACAAGGCAGATCAGTGCACACCACGGTACCAGCCGATGGCAATATACCAGGACCGCTGCCAGGACCACTGGAACCGCCTAAATCATCAGATAGAACTGCTGGATGTCAACGCGAACCCCCGTATGCTGAGTGAGATGCGCGCTCACTGGGCATTGAACCGGACGTGTCGCTGGTACTACGCCAAAGGTGGCGACGACCCTTGAAAGCGACCAAGACACAGCACTGGCACGTCAGTACGAGTTGGCGAATTCTGGCCAGAGCGAGCGCTTGAGCGATCACGCGCACGGAGGCTACCACTGGCATGCATGGATACTACCACATGAACAACATAATCAGCTAACGCTGTTGCTGTCCCGCCATCTGGTCGTTCTGACCTTCCGTCTTCCCGTTCTTATCATAATCGCCAACACAGCTTTATGTAAGGACATGCTGTATCAAATCCAGTGGGGGCGTCTTACCATCTTTGCGCCACGCAAGTTTCAGCCACTGCCCACTCAGGCTGCATCGCTTCCCAGTGTCAATGTTGCGGGTAGGCTAGGCACGTCGTACTAGCCGGCACAGGCCCAAGGAGCTGACGTAGTAGGCGCTCTGGGTGGCGATGCGGCAGTTGAACGACGGCATAGTTGGGAAGAGGTGAAAAGGAGTTCAAGCGAGTTACATAGCTACAAGTACATGGTGTGCAGGCCGAGTGGATATGCGTTTTTTTTCCCCCTGAAATAGGAATTGCTCGCGGAGACACTGGTCGATGGTGAGTTGCCGTATCTACGAGACAAGAAGGGGTCGAGAAGAAGAAAAGGAGGGAGTCAATGCTCCCGGTAAGGCATGAATAAAGAAATAAACAGTAATAGTCCGACGAGGCGAACCACCACCGTCGGGTTCGCCCTAGGCCTCGACGGTGTCTGGCTCGACGGACTCCTCCTCGACGGGCTCGGGCTCATATGCCTCCTTGATGCTGTCAGGGTAGACGGGAAGATAAACGAGAAATTTGCCACGGTCGATGAGCTTGTCGTGACTGCCCTCCTTGTGGTGTACCTTCATGATAGTTTCCATCAGTGTCTCCTTGCCCTGGTCAACCTCCGCGACCTTGCCCCCACGGCGCAGCTGAAGGAAAGTCTGCGCTCTATTGCGCCGGACAAGAAAGGAGGCAAGGAAAAAAAGGGCAAGGGACGACGTCAGCGCCACAGGTGATATCGAAATAAGAGAATTTGACGCACATAAAGTCTCGGCAGCCTTTCCAAGCATCACCGTAACCGAGGAAAGACATCATGTGGAGATTATTGTCAGCAAGGAAGTCGACAAATTCTCCCAACGTATCGAAGGCGAGATCATCGAATTTCGTGATCTTGTTAGCGGCCATCGACTTTTCGTCGTATTTGAGGAGCTTTAAATAAAGCGTTCCCGGGTAGTAGTCGACACACAACTCCTTGCCGATGTATTCGTCCTCAAGCTACAAGGCGCAAGCATCACTAAATCAACAAAGCCAATACTGAAGACGAACGAGCTACTCACACGGTCCTCATCAATCTCTTCAAGAAGATCGACCTCTTCTGTTAGGTCCATCGAGACTCGAGCCCCTCGAGCCCTGAAGTTCTTTCCATCGTCGTCCAATAACTCATAGCCGCTGTCCGCGAATGGAATCTGAAACACGACATGGTTTTTTTGGGGGGTATCGCCTTGTTTGCGGTTCGTGGATCCAGTCTGTAGGTATTCAATATAGAGCTCGCCCTTGAGCATATACTGCCTATATGCTTTGGGGAGCGAGAGAGCGATGCCAGTGAGTTTTTTATCCCAAGGCTGCCTAGCACTGGCATTGAAGAAAGTGGCGAGGGCGTCCTTTTCAGCCATCTAAATGGACAACAAGAGATCAACTAGAACGACAGGGGGGTAGCGCAAGCACGAAACTTCCTTTCTAGACTTAATTGAGCATATTTTGAGTTTAAATTAGTTTATGCAAACCTCACCACCACCTTAACCATGGTAATAAAACACGTCTCTACCTCAACTGGCTCCAGTTGACAGCTTTCCCCGCTTGCATTGTGGGTACTCTTTTGGCCTCTCCGTCGACTACCAAATAATCTGGAAACGGGTGCGTATTCGCCATACCTATTTACTTGATGCGAACCCTCGGCCGTCGGATACGGATACAGACCTCCGTTTCATGTCGTATGTCATCAATAACTAATAACTTGTTTTTTCTGTCACCGGATCGCCACCTCCTGTGACCGACGCAATCGTGTTCAAGCGCACGCCGGCCCCTCCCATATCTCTGAACACCTTTCCTGCTTCTTTCTTGGGCTTCTTGCTCCCGGTGACACCTCCCCCTCAACCACCTTGATACCTCTACCAGCCTGAGCCAAACCTATTACAGATCCTGGGTCCTCCTTGAAATACGGTTGCCCCACTTATCTAGGTCTGCAGAGGGACGTTAGCTCCCGCTCCCAGTGCCAATCAAGCTGACAAATGGTTACTCAGGCTGGCATTCCCACCACACTGCTGAAGCATGCTTGAGGCGCTCACCATCTCGTCGGCAATGTCGGACGGCTCATAACCAAGTTTTCTGCCAACGGCGGCAGCGAAGGCGTCGTCGATATTGAAAAAGGCATAAGTTTGGAACACCTTCGGGAGCACGCCGACGTGCTGGAAGTCAATCATGTAGAGATACCCGGTCGCGGTGCTGATGAGGAAGTTGTCCTTGCTGATGTCGCTATGGTAGATGGATAAATCCTTCGGGAAAGAGGTCGAGAACTCGCTCAAAACAGAGGCAGACAGCTGTGCACCCCTCGGGCGGCGCGTGAGTGCCTGCGGGAGAGAAATGGATTAATAATGAGCCATGAAAGTAATCAAGGGCGATATTCATACCTTAACGACGTATTTAAGGAGCCCTTCGGAGTTGGCGAAGGGTACTGGCGCCTGATGATCCTTGAAGAACCGGTGCCACACACAAGCCTCTTCGGACGAAATCCTTCCAAACACTGAATCAGGGACAAAAGGCATCTGGTCGAGAAGCCACTTTACGGCAGAGGCGACTCTTTCCTCGGCGTCCGTTTCTAGAATGTGGCAGCTTTTCAGGGTAGATCCTTCTATCTTCTCCATAACGAGGAAACAATATCCTTCTTGGCAGAAGGCGTCGAAAACCTTGGGAATGCGAGGGGCTGATGTGTTACCCCGGGCGAGAGTGAAGAAGAAGTGTTGAGTACTGGCCTCGGCCAGAACATCGTTGCCGTATTTGATAAGCAAGGGGGGCTTCCCTAGCAGATGAAAATCGAAGACACGCGTCTCTCTAGTTTTCGGCAGGTCTTTGAAATGGCTAACGATGAGGCTACGCTCAGCTTCGTCCAGCTCCTTTGGCACGGTCTGTCAGACCGAGACAAATGTCGTCAGGAGCTACGACAGAAAAAAAAAGAAGCGCGAACGACGAAGGTAAGGAGCGAATACATACAAGGTCAGGCATGACTCGAAGAGCTGGGTAAGGCCAGTAGGTGAGGATGATGTGTATACATCACAAACTTTGTCAAACTCCGCTACTACCCGATAAGGGAATAGCGAGCCGCGGCCCCCTTATCGACGCGGTAGTACGGATAGCGTGTACTGCCCGTGCTCGTCACGCGTGTCCAAGCACACGATCGCCTTCCGACGGTATCGTCCCTCCTACGATAGCTGGATATATACACCTTTTACATTCTATTTGTATCGATAGCTGAATATATTCTTCTTGGTTGACCACAAGTACTAGGCGGCAGATTCATTTAATTCTCTGCCCGACTAAACGTGCTCTTAGTAATGTGCTGAGTCACATCAAGACTTGGGCTCGTTCATACAAGGCATTCCATTAAAGAGCGCCATAGCCCTCACGCTCAAATATGTCGTCGTCGTTACCCTCACTGGCAGCATTGTCGCCCTCGCCCTCGCCCTCGCCCTCGCCCTCATCCATCTCCTCGTCCTCACTCTCTCCATCACCATCTTCCTCGCCGTCTTTCTCGTCCTTGTCTACTGCCAATACTTCTTCGTCTTCGTCTTCATGCTGTTCATCGTCTCTTTTCATTTCCTTTCGCACAGATCTGCTGTCTGACTGAAGGAACTCGTCTCAATCCCGTGTAACCGTGTGACCGACGCCGCCTCCACGATACCGCATGAACATGTCGCGATCAACAAAACTAAACATAAGATTAGTCGTGTTGGTTGACAACAACAGGGCCATGCACTCACATGTTCACGTCGAATGTCGCCCAATCCTCATCGCCTTCTGAACCTTGTCGCGCGATCGAGCGGCCAACAAGCAGTTCGCTTGTGCGGCCCTCTGAGAAACTTGGAATGAGATGGACTCCCCGGATGACAACATCTGGGTCCAGGAATCCGAATGCGTCTGGATCATCCTCTGGTATGAATCCAATGCGAGGGAGACGGCGAGAGCGAAAGATCAAGGGGTTCGGGTGACGCCCAAACCAACGGACGAATAGGACATTGTAGCGCTGTACTTCGTTAGAATACCGAGCATCGCCGTAATACCGCACGTTCACGTGAAAATTTTTCAAGACACGGGCGTACCAGTATGGATGCCGATTTGAGTCCGTCTCATGCGACAGGACCATGATATCAGCGCGCGTCCGAGGATTGATGACATCTTGATCGCGCCGTATGTCGTAGGTAGTGTAGTTGATGGCTAAGGTCT
>JBBPLU010000164.1:0-41908 GCA_038089935.1 Boletellus emodensis | reverse complement strand
CACGCTCGAACAAATCGATCGGATGCTCGAGGAGACGACGCCACGTACCTCGGTGGGCTGGGTGCCCACACGGGCGTATGCGGAAGAGTTTGCGAGGGAAAAGGACGAGGTGGAACACGCGGCTGTGTGACCACGATGACTCCTTGTTTCGTCATATTTTTCTTTTTTCCTTTGTTTTTCACACGTTTGGAACAAAAGAAAAAGAGGTGGAAGTTCGGTTTTCGTGTTTTCGCGCCACGATTTTTTTTCCCTTTGGGACGGCTACGACGTGTCATGTTGTGTGTCATGCAACCATCGATATGATCTGACGACAAGTCGTCGAGACGCGTTTTTTTTGGATGCCCAGCCAGGGCAAGCGCGGTGTGATGTGGGTTGGGTTCCCGTGGCCAGGACAACCATCACGCTGGCCTTGTGTCGCGCTAGCGGACCTTCCGAGTCGCCTCACTCGAGACGGTCCACGTTTCATCTACCACAATAATTTAGCAAAAAAAAAAAAGCAACAGAAGTGCCCTTTATTTTTCCATCCTGCATCTGCAACACACAATCGTCGGTATGCAACACATCGTCCTTCCGTCACGCGTATGATGCCGCCTCCGACGAGCCCTGTCCATGTCCAACTACGCCAAGCACATCATCCTTGTTGACAAACGCACGTGTACATTGTGCCATCGTCACCGATCTGAAAAGGGAGAGAAGCATGTCAACCATGGTGTCAAGAGCAAACAAGGGAGCGTACGTACGCGCGCGAGATGGGATCTGTCTGGTAAAAGTTGGTCACCGGCTTCTTGAACGGTTCGCCAGACACCTTGGCACCCGCAGTCGTACCCACCAACGTCTTCAGCCCAGCGAGCGCCACGTCCACAGACGTCGGCTCAGTCACGTCGTACCGCACTAACGTGGGTGAGATCTCCCATAGACGGTCCCTCAGACTCAGCACATCGTCGTAGGGCAGTGGCGTGCCAACGAATTCAGAAAGGGCACTGCAGAAAGAGGTGTTGATCAACGGACCCAGTAGATCATCGTGGGTGCACCCACCGGATTATCTTCCAGTCTTCTCGCGAGGCACCTGGTGGAGGGACCGCCGCACGCCCAAGTTGCGATCGTCCTTCTGTGTTCACCCATGTGACAGATTTCTCCGTATAGGCGGCGCCAGGCAAGCACACATCCGCGAGCGATGCGCCCAAGTCACCGTGGTGGCCCTGGTACACCACAAACGCGTCCCGCGGGATCGACTTGGGGTCAACCTCGTCGGCATTGAGGAGATAGACAAACTTGGGTTTCGTCTTCGTCGCCGCCTTCGAGGGAACAAAGCCAATGTCGTATGCAGCAGGTCTAGATGCGATCTATCCCATAAAAAGAAGTTTTAATGAAATGATTGCGCCGAGTAAAGGACTACAGAGACCTACCCGGTGAAGAACAGAGAAGCCGTTCCACTCGGGAGTGACAAGAGTGCTCTCGTTCTTCTCGACGAATTTAGCAAGGGCATTATACACAGCAGCGCCGTCAGGGTGTTCTGAGAGCGCACTACCAACAATGATCAACGGTCTCTTTGCGGCCTTGAATTTCCCGGCAAAGGCACCCTTGCCAGCGATAAAATCAGTTAGTGCCTTGGTGCCCGCACCGAGATAATCGTAGCCATACGTCGTGTCTGCGTGTTCGCCGATGAGACCGACCTCGAGACCAGTGTGTAGCCAACTCTTTCTAATGCGCGAGTTCAGGACAGCAGCCTCGTGCCGAGGGTTGGTACCGACAAGGAGGATAACGTCGGCGCTTTCTATGCCAGGGATAGTAGCATTGAACAGATAATTCGACCGGACATCGACACCGTGCGCGGGTGGTGAATTGCCGTTCACTTGGTCGAGGGTAAGGTTGTCGGAGCCTAATCGATTCACGAGGTCTTTGAGGGCGACAAGGGACTCCGTATCTGCCAAGTGGCCAGCCACCGCCTGGATCTCGTCATCCTTGGCGCCCGAAGCCACCAAACCATCGGCAATTCTATGTAATGCCTCTTCCCAAGTCGCTGGGACAAACCGGTCGCCTTCCTTGATCAGTGGTGTCGTCAAACGCTGGAACTTGAGACCATCGTATGCATGACGGGTCTTGTCGCTAATCCATTCCTCGTTCACATCATCGTTGGTACGAGGTTGTATCCGCATGACTTGTACACCCCGGGAGTCGACACGAATGTTCGACCCAACAGCATCTAGGACGTCTATAGATTCAGTGTTTTTGAGTTCCCAAGGGCGAGCATGGAAGGCGTATGGTTTGCTTGTCAACGCGCCGACAGGGCAGAGATCGACAATATTTCCAGAGAGCTCGGAGTCCATCGTTTTCTCCACGTACATGCCAATCTGCAAGTCATTTCCGCGACCAGTTGTACCAAGATCCTCGACACCTGCAACTTCGTTCGCGAAACGGACACAACGCGTGCATTGAATACAGCGGTTCATAGATGTCTTGACGAGGGGTCCGAGCTCCTTATTCTCTACAGCACGCTTTCCCGTAATTTCGTGGAAGCGCGTACGGTCAGAACCATAACGCATTGATTGGTCTTGCAAGTCACATTCACCACCTTGATCGCAGATAGGACAGTCTAGTGGATGGTTGGCCAAAAGGAATTCCATGACGCCCTCGCTGTCAAAACATGAGAACCGCGGTGCTCGAGTCGCCTAACGACTCACCGAGCTTCGTGGACAAGAGGTGTGTTGGTGAAAACTTTGGCACCAGGCATCGCTGGCATGGCACTATGCGGCGTCAAGGCCACGCCCCGCATGAAACCAGACAATACACTCACCATGATGCAACGGGTTTTGGTGACCGCTCAACTTCTACCAAGCACATACTGCGTGGACGATCGTCACTCGGAGTATCGCGCTCGAAGAACTCACTCACCGACAGTTACCAGCAATTGCGAGCCTGCACAAGAGCATGAGTACAAAAGTCGAGCGGTTGAACGATGGCACACCGACCTGTCATGGTAGCAAAATCTTGAATGGCATCAGGACGCGAGTTGTAAGATACAATCGAAGGAACTCACCGGGGAATGACGGCACCAGCCGCTTCGCAAGCCTGAATCAAAGCGGTGCCTGTTCATCTCTTAAATGCAGGCGCTGGGGACGTCCACCCGTCAAAACTGACCTTGTGGGACGGTGACTTCCTTGCCGTCAACTGTTAGCGATATGTCTTGACTGCGCGCGGACGTCGACGCTATTGACCTGCAACCTATTTTGTACCAATTGTTCAGAAACTAAAAGACATTAAAACTGGATGGTAGAATACCTTTCTGCGATGGACCGTAGCAGGCAACCTTCCCGAGTCGCCCCGTGGAGGCCGGCCGGGAGACGAGCCTGAGCATGCTAATAGAAAGGACGAAATGATGGGGAACGCGGGGAAAAAAGCCAACCGAGGAGCCTTGGCCGCTTTGGCGTTGGCTTGTTTGTCAGTTGTGAATTCGTCGTGCTCGTCGCAGCTCACCGCGATCAAATTCCTGGCCTCTGCACTATTTCAGTCGGAGATTCACTTTGACGGCAGTTGCCGGACTGCCGAACGAGCTTACTCCCATGGATCTCATTGGCCACGTCCTCGCTTATGGACGCTGTCGTTAACGCGCTCTCGCTTATATCTTTCTATCTCTGCGCCGCGTCCGTCCTAAACACGAAGACTTTACTTTGATGCGCTGAGCCGGGAACAAGACATCTGGAGGCAAGATATATGGTATGCTTCCATGTGGTGCATACATTAATGTCGCATGTCGGTCATGGACTAGTTGCTCTCTTCCAGTTAATTTCAGCCGCTGGCGTGAAGCCACAACACGATAATAATCGGCCATAAACCCCCAAGGGAGGAGGCATCACGGGTGCCGGGTCCCCGTCTACGCGTCCGTCCTCACTCCCGTCTTCGTCTTCGTCAGCCCGTTCTCGCCGTCCCCCCCTGCCCCTGTCGCCACCCACACTCGCCCTCATCGCCCATCACAATCGACAACCAGCACTGCACATCCACGAGCACGAGCTCGCTAGCAGAGGAGCGTGCTAGTGGACTTGGGTTCGTCCGTACGCAGTCGCCCTCGTTCATGCATGTCCACTGGACAACCCGCAAGGCGCGGTAAACACTCGTAATTGTACACTATCAAGAAGACAATGTGTAAATGAATAGAGCCATATTTCCGCCCCTGCATGGAAGGCATGTGATTTTTTTTTTGCTTGCAGACTCAGTAATTGCGCGCAGGGGAAAATAAAAGGCGATGAGATAAAATAAACGCAGTGGGAGTGTTCTCCGCCATAGGAGTCTACTGTATCCATAAATGGACATCACCAAAGTTCAATTGCCGCATGAAAATGTCATAGCATTGCAGCGTCAAGTTACAATTTTGGTTACAAATTAACTTTGACACACTCTGATAATTGTTTCAACAGGAGATATTGAGCGCCGTGTCTTGAAACGCCCCACATGTCTCCCGGCCCCTGAAGGCTTGGTGGGCTGAGTTCGCTATTTGGCCTGAAACGGCGCTGTATTGGCACATATAATTTACGACCTATGCGCAGTTGTTTGCCTCCAGCTCCCCTTTCTGCTGTCTAGCTGTTAGGACCATGTCTTCCAATTTGCAATCCGCCGTGGCAGAATTGCAGTTCACTGATTACATATCCCGTAAGGGTGTTCACCTTTGGTCAACCTAATCTCATCGACATCGCAGTTGTGGTATCTTCAGCCGTCGTATACGATTACAGTGGGTGATATATGTTCGTCACCCCTTTGACTCGACTTAAAGCCTACCGTCAGTCATCACCTTTGGGCAAGAGGTTGTGGTGTTTACTGTCTTTCTTGGTTACGCTTTCTTTCTAACGACGTTCACAGATAGACTATATCTGGGTCTGCGAGCATTAGTGAACGCACACCGGACTTATTGCTGACCACAACTCGCAGACAAGGTCGTGGAGTTTTGTCACCGCGGTTTTTTTCCTTGTATGTATCCAGTACCCCAGATTCGGCAGGCTTTGAACATGTAGAAGGTTCGTTACCTAGGGCTTGTCATCGCCGTGTAAGTCTTTCCGGAAATGTGTCGAGAGTAAGCAGACTAACGCTTGGCACTGTATGCAGGCTCAATGCATTACGTATGTACCACATTAAAGTACTGGTACATATGGACTTATAGTGCCTCGAAAGTGGGAAGTACTTTCATCCCCGGGCCCATTCTAGTAAGTACGTTTTTTTGCCTATGAAACCAAAAAAAAAACTACTCAGGTGTAAGGTCTTTTGGGACTTTCTTTGTATACCCAATCCAATGATCGTCCAGGTGTAAGCGGTGTCCCTCAACCATCTGACGTGTAAAAATCAATTCGCAAATTAAAGGCACAGTACTCCTCCTCCTGGCCACTTGGTCGTTCCAAATATTCCTTGCTGCTTCAGATAGTCAGTAACATCATGCTTTGGTACCATACAATTAACGCGCGTTCATGTCCACCAGTCATAATGATCTTGCGCGTGTACGCATTGTACGACAAATCCAAGATCGTCCTGGGAGCACTCCTAGTACTTTATGTTTCTGAGGTCGTCCTTTTTTGCTACTCTGCGGCTTTTTATAACAACCCTAGCACTTACCTGACCAGTAGGCGTTGATAGGTTCTACAGAACAGATTGTCCTCACTTTTTCTTTTCCGCAGTGACAGACCCTCAGGTGCTCGATCTGTCTTTCTGCAATCCGATATACCACATCACCTCCAAGGTTGGCACGTACAAGTATATTCCCCGATTCATCCTTGCGGGCCTCCTGTTCATCTTTGCTGTTGCCCGATTATGCATGGAAGCGTTCCAAACATACAGGGTGACGGGGCGATGGCAAGTCAACCAATACGTCAACCGTCTCGTCCGAGACGGCATTCTCTACTTCTTTGTGTGCGTCTCCTCGCCTCCTGCTCCGACTGCCTCACTCTGCTGCCGTCCTCGTCCTCGCCGGCAAGTAAAATCGCACGACACGCTAACTTTTTTTCCCACTAGGCATCTACTATACATTATCGATTTCGGCGAGACGATGGTCGGAACGATCATGACCATGCTCGCCACCATTCTGATGTTTATCCTCTCCCCTCGGTTCATTATGAGCGTGCGAGCAATGCACGAGCGCAACCTCGTTCACGTCACCGGGGAAGAGACAGGGATCGATGCAGGGTTTGGCATGAAAAGCTGGTCGAGCCAAGTGTCTTCGGTTGGATTTGCATCATCGAGGACGGGGCTCGAGGCGGTGGACGACGGTATAGAGATGCAGGAGACCGAGAGGGGTGGTCGGTCAGAGCCATGATGGACTTGGAATACCTACTTTATAGTAACTTAACGCCGCGAGGTTCGTTGGACGGATTTCACCTCGCCTCGTTCAGGTTGTATCACGGTCACACTCGGGATGCGTTGATCGGCCGATCTAAGATGTGGTCCCTTCGGTCGTCCGCCCTCCCAGCCCATCGAAATGCGTCTCAGCTCGGATTGACGTCCTCCCGGGCTCCCCGGGCCGATAGGATCGCCTTCGGAGTCCCGGTCCCACGGATTCATTGAAGGGCCCGTCAAGGAGAACCTTTCTTGGCAAAAGTGTGATCAGGCGGCCACCCGTCCGTCGCGGCATTCGCCGATACATACAATACGGGAGAGGTCAATCCGGCTGCTTCGGTTGCCAGACGCTCTGCGAGTTTGTCGCCTGGCCGTGCGGGGGAAGTCAGGGGTAGTCGAACTTTGGGCACTCGAGAGTCGAGGATGCGAGAACGTGCGTCTGCAATCGAGAGATAGAACCACCAATGGCTGATAGCTGCTCACCTCAGACTCGGACCTTGGAGGAATGATGACGTGATAGAGCTTCTTGAAGTCCATGTGCATGTGTGTATGTCAGGATCGCTAGAGTTCGCGGTGCAACCAACGAGCACGTTGAACAACTAAATAGAATACAGGGATGACTAAGAAAGACTCAGGCGGTGCGAAGTGCACGAGCCATGCACGGAACGATGCGGGCCGACGACTCATAACAGTGTACTACGTACATGCTTTACTCGTGAACTCGAGCTGACAGAGCACTACGATGACAAGGCAAGACTCGGGGGACACGACCAACAGCCACGACATTCCTTTGACGTGCCGAACGAGTCGAGACTTGAAAGGACGCTGGGAACCCTAGACCACATGAAAGTCCGACTCGGCCTTGACGTCGGCACCTGTCACGTCGACGTGCGCCTCTTCGCCGTGGATTCCGTCGCCGTGCGTGTCCACCATCTGCGGCAGGGCGACCTGGATACTCCCTCGGGGATACGTCCTCGCCTGTTGTTCAGATGACGCCGCCTGAGTCCCGTTTTGACGAGTAATCCACCGCATCCGGCTGCCGCCGGTCGAGATGGATCGCGCGGGGAGGCTGTCTCCGTGTGAGAGACCCAAACCGACCCGGACGATGACGGAAGAGAACTAGCGTGCGCCAAGCATGAGTAGAATGCGCGTGAAAGTGAATCGACGACACAGCGGGATTGAGATACGGCCGTCGACGAGAGATGCGTAAGAGTGTCCACTCACCACGATACCCTGCGCGGACGATGCAAGGCAAAGCCATTCTTCGTTCAGCGTTTATTCACACCACGTTTTCGAACGGGCTTACGATCATCGGACACAACTGTACGCAAAAAATAAATGAGATTAGCTCTATCACAAGGTAAGCATAATCCGACTCACAGAATCGAGAAAGATAAACATGATCGATGAACCTTGAGCGTAGGTGACTATTGTCGCCGTAAGAACTGCCGAGTAGACGGCGCCTGACAGCACTATGTTCAAAAAATATACTGCAGTATATTCAAGCTTACCAGACTCAACGATGATAGCTACCAAGCGAGACAATTCATCTCGGCTTCCTTTCACGAATGGCGCCATATCTCTCTGGATTTTCCAAATCCTGAAAGCGATCAGACCTGTTGGGTGTTTCGAGGGAAATGAGGTCGGAAATAGATACAGGCAAGAGTAGGACCTACAAGTACATATGACGTTCAGACCAAGGGTAACCAAATAAAATGCCTTGACGCGCACGGCGAGCGCATCTTCGAACACGTTCGCGCCTGGGGTAGTAAGACGAAGCGTGTGCACCCAGAGCACACCAATCGCTGTAATCGCACTCGTCAAGGTCATCCCTCTAAACGAACGAAGATGTGACTCGCCAATGTCAGCCAAGAACAGGAAGAAGGGAATGACAGCAACCAAGTAGTCCCGACCCCACACAATGAAGGAGCGATACACCTGCACGACCACCCATAAATGTTGCGTTTGATAACAGTGCAGTAAACCAAAACCTCACAATAAACGCGTCTGATATGATCGTCACTGCTACGTACACGCTACTCTTCATGACGTCCTTCCACGAGTTAAATATTTCGTAGTATTCGACAGGGTAATTTGATGTGTCCATATGTGATGTGAACGCGTCCACGCCGCGTATGATGTCGATTACTAGGTGCTTTGGGTACAAACGTGAAGACGAGATTGAAGAATATGGCATTCGCTTACCACGGTGGCAAGGAGGAACAGCGAGACAGCAGTCCCGAGGAGGTAGTCATTTGGTCGAGCTCGTCTTTTTTGCAGTACCTGTATGCACTGTATGAAGACTATGAAATATACGCCTACACGTTGGTCAGCGACGAAGCGGATGTCGGCTACGTCGCGGCATACCATACAAGAGCGACTCCATGAAAATGCCGACAAGTTGTGCTTTGGCAATCGAAAGCGACATTATGGTTAGAGACGTCTGCGGAGCGTCATGCAGTTAGGGAGAGACCGGGACGGACGGCGAGGTACGCGTTCGTACGCTCTAATATGCGAAACATATTGCTCGGTCTCACGTCGTGGGTTGGACAGATAGCCCGACCTGGGTCCGGTGATCGCCATCTAAAGCGCTGGCGAGTGACTTGGAACATGAATGAATCAACAACCACGCAAATAAACAATACGTACGCTCATCATGCCAAGAGGTTGCGGGTGTGGACACGTACGTGCAGAAAACGCAGTCATGAGTGGAGAGGTGTCGATATCGGCGAATTCATATCGCAAGAACTCAGATGATCACCTTGCCCTACTGACCTCCAAGGTCTACCGACCGGCTGCAGCATATGAGCATAGGGAGCCCACCGGAACGTCACTCGGTGACATTTCTTCCGATCTGAGTCCCGGCCGCAGAGTGCCTCATGGCCTGTGTTCCATATCTCAGAGCCAAGAAAACGCTTGCTAATGCGCTCATACCTCTCCTTAAGCTGCCATGCAAGGCACCACAGTTGATGGACAAGCCCGCTGTCCCAACGTCCATTGGTCTGGGAGTCTTTTTATATGTTCTTGCACGATGGCATTGTGATTCCGAGGATGTCCGAAGGTTTTTTCAGCTTGGGCGACCTTCGGCCATTGCAGTCTGACTTGCTGGCGGCCCGCGGCATCCGCCCTTCGCAAAAAGTCCACGTTCCAAGTATTCCTACATCACAAACGTATATGGTCAATCGCTTGCTATAATTCGTCGAACTTGAAGCTATATACATACATGTATGGTTCTGAGAACATGAGGGTACCACGGCCGCTTGATCACTAGAAATACGTGTATTACTTGGAAAATTTGGTGATTTGTGATGGTTTGACTCCTACGATGTGTGGATGATTGTTCAATGCACGCAGCAAGTGCGCATAAAAATCAGTGACACTGCTGTGCCCAACGGGTTGCCAGTGACTAGGACATGCCGGGGAGAGCATGTAACTCGAGCTTGTAGTCAATGTCTTATGATGATTAGGTTCGTAGATACAACAAATACAGGTCAGAGATGCTAGCACTGCTGGAAGGCTTCTCAATTGCGACTCTCCATTTCATGATCTTGGTGCTGGGGCGACTCGCTCGCTGGAAGCGTCCAACGTTTGACACGGTCATTGAACCACAGATACCGAAGCCTATTCTCAGCGTGGAAGGTGAACTTCGGGGGGTGATGAGTGGGAACAACGATAGGCTTAGATTTCGTAACAACTCGGACAACTGGCGACGAGGTTCGGTAAAGTCCAAATCCAATGAAACATGCATGTAGCTCTCGTAGGACTCAAGGTCACTCAAAGATCCTGGTAGACGGTTTGTCGTGTGGCCCGTCCTCTACCTATGTTCCCGACCAGGTATACCCCATCTCGTTGACAGTTTGGCCGCCAGCGGGGCTAGAATGGGTATGGGTTATGAGAGAGTTGACTGTATAATTTTCACCAATTCACTACTACCAGCCGGGCGTGTATACGAACAAAGTATGAAGGGTCGTTGACGATGTTCTGGGAGATCATCCAAAGACAGAGGAAGGATACCCCCGGAGCTTGTTCGCCAGATAGCGACCTCTCAAATGTGCCATGGGCTCGGGGGAGCCGGGAGCCTGTCAGTACCACACAATCTATCGGGGCGTATGGCCATTCAGTCTTCTCGCGCGCCTTTTCGGGGCTGTCGCGTATCCGCAGAAACGTGTCGTGACCGCAACGCCCGACCCTTGGCGAAGTACTCGGTCCACTTTACAGGCCAGCCGTCCTCCCCTTTGGACGCTGGCAGTGGAGCCCCTCTGAGAGGTGCCAGGGGTCCTGGCGCAGTGGCCAGCTGGAGGCCTCGCAGGTCGTCGTCGCATGTTCAGTAGGTTACCAGCCTTGTCCACAGTCCACTCGACGAGGGGGAGAGTGGGAAAGCTCGGCGTCCCGCCAAGCGCCGTGGTTAGCGTTGCGAGATCCGAAAGATAAAAAAAAAGGAGGGGGAGTCATCGACACGAATATCCGACGCGGGTGCGATCGCTCTGGCCTCGTGTTGTTCGCGTTCCGTGTCGCGCAGAGGTCGATCAAAACGCTAAGCTATGGAACGCCGGAAAGAACGAAGAAAAAAAAGGAGAGAGAGAGAGAGAGGCGGCCACGTCCAAGACGCACCGTCTGACAGCTGTTTCCTGTCTAGCTTGCTGTTACTGCCGCCGGGGATAAAAAGAAAACCGAGCTCGACCGAAACGCCGCCTCGTTGCAGCCCGGATCTCACCTCCCACAGGATGACGTCTGCGGTTTGGACCGAGCACAAAGAGCAAGCGAGGCGATGATAGGCTATGCAATGCACGGAGTATTGCGTATCGCGCCTATCTGTGTATATGGTAGTATGACGGTATATCGACGCACGAGCGGTTGAACGCACAGCAAACGTCATCTGAAGGATCAAGCGCCCTCGGAACTGTCCCGGTGTCGACGCACGGAGCGCGCACCGATGGGGAAAGAACCTAAACCCGATTGAAAGAAAAAAGAAGAAAAAAGGACGTAGGATGCTGTGCATACTGTTTGTCCTTTTGTCTTTTCGATCGGACAAGCTTCATTTCGCCTACTGTTTCCACGGGGTTACTTGTGCGTGTGCAGCAGCCGCATCTATCCGACAACAAAGATCCGAGCGGGGCTAACACTCGCGGCGTGGGTACTCTCATGTGGGGTAGATGGTGATGCCGACCGCCCAGCGAGGTCCGATTAGCACCACGCGTTCGCGTAATATGACGTCTAGAAAGAAAAAAAAAGGGCCCTAGCCCTCATTCGTCAAGGCGCATGACGTCCAAGTCCAACCTGTCCATTTTTAGCTCTTTTCTGCACCCTTGGCTCGTCGAATCCCTGGCTGGGGCCGTGGGTGCGATCGGCTGGCACAAGGGGAAGGATGGCCATGGATGGCCAGCGAACTGTGACAAATGACCAGCCTGGACGCCGGCTGTCGGCCGCTAGGGACCACCCCGACGCTGAGCGCCAAATGCCAAACATTCAGACGAGTGCGGCGGGCGACAGACGTCGGTGGGGGGTTTCGATAGACCGAAGCGATGGACGACTCATCGTCTGAAAATGACCTTGGGGGGCCGTCACGCAGCTTCATGAGCGTCAGCGCTGGTCAGCGAGCGGGATTCAATCGGAGACCAAACGAACCGGCGTGTCTTGATCACCTCTTTTTCGATCCTCCTACACAGCTCATACATGACAGTACAGCTAATAAAACACACATATGGCGAGCGAGCGAGGGAAGAGAGAGAGAGCGAACTGACCACGGGCGGAAGGACGAAAAGGACGACACGACAGGCTCGCACACAGGGTATCCGTAGGCAGCAAGAGCAGAAATACACAGCCGAGGGCACCACCGCTGCCTCCGGGCGCGCTCAGCACTCACGGCCTCATGGGACGTACGTGACCATCAGTACGTTGACGACCAGCTTCTCCAGCTCCCCTGCCGCCGCAAAGTACACCCGCTCCTTGGTCATCGGCCCTCCGGGCACCCAATCCGACAGGACGGAAATCTCTGCGTCCGCCAGCGCGATCGCGCCCGATTCCTCGACCCGCCATCGAATCAGGTCTCCCTCCGTCCGCATCTCCTCGTCTTCGGCCGGGTCGCCGTAGTAGCTCATCGGCCGTGCGGGCATGGCCGCGGACCGCTTCGAGGGCGAGCTGTATGGTGCCGAGAAGCCCATCATGGCAGCTGGCGAGTCGTCGATCATGTCGCTGCCGCACTCCACCGTGCGGTCGATGGGCCAGATGTAGCCCCCTGCGGCCCAGTGGAGCTCCGGCGCGAGCTTGTACAGCTTGAGGGCGTGGTACAGGAGGGAATCGCTCCCTTTTAACTGCAGGCACACGACATGTCATCAGCACGCCCTCCTTTACCGATCACACCGCGTTACCACCACCACCAGGGCGCAAGGCGAGGTGGCGAGGCGGCGAGGCGCGATGCAGGAACACAAACGGGATGGGACATACATGAGGCACGAGCGACTCGGCTATCGCGTCGGCTGGGTTCACGCCATACTCTTGGGTGAGGTAAAACGCCACTTTTCGCCCTCTGGAGAGACTGAGGACGGGGGACAGCAAGTCGAGAAAGTGCTCGCTCGGGGTGATGAGCGGGTCTACCGAGGGCCCGTATGTCTTGAGATGGACTGCAAACGAGATGCTCATCCGGCAGCCCTGTTGGACGGTCTCGACCTCGTACTCGCACTCGGCGAGGAAGGCGGTCCATTCCACCTGTTCTGGCTGGCCACCCCCAAAGAACTTTTCTTCGGAGCCCTCGGCGTCGCGGACGACGAGTGCACCGCCACGGTGTTGGGCGGGGAGGGTGACCACGATGGTGGCTACCCGCCCATCGTTGCGGAGTGTGCGTGGCTGGGGGGACATCCGGCATCCCTTTGCCATGACTTCTAGTCTGTCTCGCACGGTGATGAGGTAGTGGCCGACGGGGAGGTTGGGGAAGAGGGTGCCACGGACCGCGTCGAGGATGGGGTGGTTTGCGATCTCGAGGGTGGCGGTGAGGGGGAGGTTGGGTGGGTAGAAGAGCGAGTCGCGGTCGGGGTATACGTTGATGCCTGCTGTCTGGTGTGGTCGACACGCCGCGATGAGGACGTCCAGCGCCGGGGGGGTGTCGTAGTCGACGTCGATGGGGAAATCAAGGGAGTGGGTGATGCCACTCTGTCGGGGCGTCAGTGGCGAACACGGGGGCAGGCTGGGACGCACCTTTGAGCGGAAGAAGAGGACGAGCGCGGAGGGGTCTAGGGGGATGCGGCCGGAGGTGGTGAAGGGGCGTGCTTTGGCGATGAGGAGGCGGGAGATGCTCCCGCGAAGGGCGTGTTCGGCGGCATAGTCGGACTTGAGCCGTCGTGCGTTTGGTCGTTTGGGGACGCCGGTGGCACTTTTGAGCGGGCGTTCGATCTCGAAGTCGGGCTGGCTCTTGGTCCGGTGACCCTGGTCAGAGTGTCTGCTGCTGCTGCCGTCGGAGAGGCGGCTTGTGGCGGAGAGGGCGGGCGAGGAGAGGACGGAGAGGGGGAACATGGGGGAGGACAAGGCAAGTGAGGAGGGGCTGGACGGGCGAGTGTGGTATTTACCTCGGACGCGGTGGCTGTAAAAGACCACTTGCCCGAGTTGGGGGGCGATAGCGAGTTGCCTGTCCCGGCCAAGGGAACGTGTTGATGAGGAGGAGATCGAGATTGGAACACGCTCAAGGGGCTGCGCGCGGGACAGAGAGAAGGGCCTCGAGCTGGGGGCGGACTCGGCGTGTCGCGTCGTTACGTATGCCACCGCGAACAACGACCAAGGACAGGACAACAAGCCTGGATACGCGCTCCGGACAAGACAATGCAGCTCGAGGACCGCGGTCGCGGCAAGCTGTATAGGATCACGACGGGCGCCCATGCAGCCCGGTCAGCGGAACAAGCGGATCCAATCATCGTCCTCATCACGCGTCGTTTTTTCCTACTTTTATTGTGGTTTTCGACCAACCGAAAAACAAGCTTAGCGTTATGGATTGTGGCGGGGGCGCCTCGGGATATGAAGCCAAGATGAAGGTGCGATAAACGAGGCGCAGAATCCAGACGGCGAGGGCGGTGCGGACTTCGCGGAAGAGACCGGATCACGACCCCCCTGCCCACGACCAAACCAGACACGTCTCCAAGAGGCAGTGGCAGGCCAACCAGTGTGACAGACAGACAGGTGCGAATGCGACAACTCGCGCGCTCATGTACGCGGCAACGTGGCCATCGGTGCTGAAGGCGATGGCACAATCAGCTCGTCGCGGGGCCCGTACATCGACGAGGCCAGCCGCTGCATCATCTCATGAAGAAATTTGCCCCAGTTTACGTACCGCCCACACGGAATGGCCTTCCTCTTCTTCCTTCATTGCCTCCCTCGTCCGTTTCGGACATGGCGGCGCAAAGAACGACCATCCATGAGGCCTTGAAGCACCGTCGGGGCTGGGGTAGCGTGGGAACAGCGAAAAATAACCAGCACCATCTTATTTTCCTCTACCTTCGTTGTTTGGCTCCGGGGATGTCGACAAACAACCACTCGAGCTCGGCCAGCTCTCCCAGCCATCCCAGCGAGGGGACCTGCGTTATCTCGGACTGGGTGTGGATACCCTTGGCCCCAATTCGTCCCCTCAAGAATAGCTCCAAGTCGGGTCAGATCCAAATCTTATCTCCACGCCATCCATCGCACTTCAGTTCTCGAATTGGACCTGCCCTGGCGCCGACCAGGAAGAGATTGTCCTCCTCCCAACACGTGTTCGCCAAGATCAGGGTACTCGCTCTCAAACCCATCATCCCGCAGCCGCACAGGGTGGACGGGCGTGCATCCCAACCCAGCAGTGTATCATTGCACGCATGCGGTGATGCACGCCCTGCCGTCGGGCGCCATTCGTTCCTTGGCTCACCCGCGCCCGCCTTTTTTTTTCGTCCCGGAGGAGATCTCGATCCCGGACTTTTCCGTAGAAGGCTGCGAGCCGATCCTGTGCCAGTCGAGGTCGTTCTCGAAAGTAGGCGTTGTCTCGTGCGTCTCTTTCTGGTCCTTTCCTTTTCTGATCAGAATGGACCGCCCAGCGAAAGGGGCAGGGCATCCATACGATCGTCTCTCGCATCGTGCAGGACGGCGCAGAACACAGGCTACGGAACGGTAGGAGACGACGGAGCGAGCTGCCGGGTCGAATATCCAAATGGTTTGTGTATCTGTGTGTGTCGGAGGGGTGACCAGCGGCCCGAGCGTCACCTGAGCTGCATCGACGGCAGACACATGCCAGACGTCCAATCCTCTCTCGTGCGACTCGATGATTGATCACCCGTCTCAGACTTGTCCAGAAAAAGCGAGCAAGGACGGCGCGTGACGGCGGGAGTAAACGGTGGGATTGATCCCCGCTGACCAATGACTAGGAATGGAGCCAGTCATCCTCCCGATTCAACCCGTCAGCATCAGACAAATCATTTAGAGGTCCGCAGTGGAAAACACGCGTGTTTGAAACAGAGTCTGGATGCTCGCTATGGTATGTCGGGAGGAGGTAGAGCGGACGTCGAGCGTCAGTCCATGGGAATCGCACCACGAACCATATATGGGTCCACAGCAATCCTGAGCCTGCACCACTGCCGGTGGCACGACCCAAAACTCTCTTTCAGCGTTGGCCAACATGGCGTGTCTTGTCCCGCTGGATCAGAGCGATCCGGGCCACTATCTGCTCCCACTTGGAGTGCACGTCCACATACACGTTTTCTCATCGCCCACAGGGACGCTTTTCCGGCCGCGATCAACGCGCACGGCCGTTTTCAAATATTCAAAGTACCCGTGATCCTCCCGGGGATGCGCGCGCGGCTCGCCGAAGCGGAGGGTCAGTGTGATTTCGCTCCCCCCTCCATTCAAGAGCCCAGGCACGATCAGTATGGCAATGTGTTCAAGGGCTGCCAACGCTCACTCCGTCTCCAGATGGTCCTTTCGTTCGGCCCTGTCCTCGTAGTCGAGCCAGCGCAGTATGGGCGAAGCGCCCCCTGGAAAAAACGTCGGACTCACCGCTGGCAGACGCTTGTCGACCTATCGATGGCCCAGATCCGCGACGTTCAAGGTTTGGCAAATAGCCGGTCCTCACAAGGTCAGATTCCAAGACACTCACAGTAGTTTGACGTGAGCCGGGCACTGTCGTCTCGCGCCCGTGCATCAACAAAAAAGGTTATCACGTCCCGTCCATCGCTGACGCCTGTCGTCGAATGCAATCACTCTGCCGGTGGGGACATCAGGCTCGATCGTGAGGGGTGTCTCGGAAGAGTGAGAAAAAAAAGAGGTGCAGACCATCCCAGATTGGGGCTGCTGATGGGTTGATGTGCCAGACCAGACGACACCCCGCCCTCGTTCCCTGGTAGGTTGGGCTGGGAACCAGATCAGACTCCATCGATGAGCGCAACGCCGTCTGATATGCCCCCGGCGACGCTCCAAGTTTGAAAGACGGGAGAGTGTAGTGTTTCTGTACTTGTGCAGTGCTCTGTGCAACCCTTGAGCTTGGTCCTAGACTCCTAGTGATTGATTCGACGGCCCGGGAGACCACCGCTGACACATCCTTATATAAGCTGACGCCAACCGGTGCACGGGATTTCCCGGTCCTATTTCAAGCGGGGGGGGGACAAGCCTTGTCCCTTTCGTCGTGCAGCCCGTAGCCTAGTCCACCGCGTACGTCGGTTTTGATTCCGTCCATCGCTCGCAGCGCGTCTGCATGGGCAAACGAAAAAACAGTAGGGTGCGGCTTTTGCTTCCCCCCCTCCCTTCCCCCTGGCCATCACCTCGCGGCCGCTGCACGGCCCCTAAAGGTGGAGCACGCCAGTACACCACGGGACGACTCGAAAAGGCGTCGCTCTGGTCCGTGGCGTGCCTAACGTGAACGCGGGTCCGCCTCAAGGAGCGACAAAAAGGTGCTTCCCCCCCTCTGAACGATCGTCACGGTCATGCTAGGTCACCGCCCGCACCGGCCCGGGCCCCAACGAATATATGGAGAAACGTATTCGACGCACGCTATCCGCGTTCCTCGGTGCGTTTCTGCGAGAAAAAGAGTTGTTCCCACTAGAGAAAGATGAAAAGGGGGGGGGGAGCAAGCAACGCCACGACTGCGATCAACGCCGCGGTGCACGTTTCTTGATGCTTTCGCCACCTTGGACCGGAGAGGCCGCAAGAGGGGGGTTGTCCTTGCCCAGCACATGCGCTCGTTTGCCCCCCCCCCCCGCTCGTCCCTGATCTCCGCCCGTGTGGTAGCCACCCGTTCCTGCTTGATTGCGTCTCAGTCTCGGAAAGCGTGACGACGCGTTCCCGCAGTCGCGGCCTCCGATCCGCCTCGGCAACTTCCACGGATTTCCGCGCCTGATCGTCCAAATTTGGGTGTTAGCACAGGTAGACAACAGGCCTGAATTCCCGCTGCTGTGGAGGAAGACAGGTCTGGAAGAACGTTTGTTGAGAGATCGTACTGTTGGAGGGCACAGTGTGCGTCGTTGTCGTACACAAAAGGGTCGAGCAGTGAATGGAGCGCTAAAGGCGCTCGTTTCAACACACATCTTTCTTTCCGCGCTAGGCGAGATACAAGGTTTTTTTGTCTTGTTTTCTTATTTTCTGCGTGCTTGAAGAGGAAGAGAGAACATACAACAGCGCAAGAGAACAGTGTCCACACTTACACACACCACACCGAGGTGGTCGGGGAAAATGAGGATGCGATGCGAGAGACGAGTCGTGTCAAGAAAGATGTGTACTAGTAGTGTGGATGATTCGACGGATCAATATGTTAAAGAAAGAACTGAGGTTAAGAAAAGGATGAGAGGGGACGGGAAAAAAAAAAGAACAACAGAACGTATTGCACGGCGGATGTGATACGGGTAGCTGATTACCGCAGATCCACAATCTCCAGTGGCATGTCCTTCATCTGTACATGTCCCTTGTCGGCATCCTTTTCCGTGGGCAAGGCAAAGCAAACGATTCAGAGGGGTGCATAAGTCCTAAATCGGGATAGGAAGATAAAGAGGGAGGGACATACAGTATAAATAGGAATATCTGGATGTGGATGGAAAGCTTCCTTGGCACGACAATTCAGGATTGTTTGTAGACCAGGAGGGTCCGTTAGTCGGAAGATCCCAAAGCTACAGAGTTTTGTCCGATTACTCGGATGTCGCACACAAGGACCGGGGACATACTTTGGCGTAGATTTGGGTGCACAGACGACGGCAAAGGATTCAGGAAGCATCCGTTGGAAACCCGAGTGGGTGTGCAAGTCGACCGAGGACATGAAACCTGTTCAAATATGCGCGCATACACAACGACACGATTAGCGAGTCTAGAAAATGCTTCCCGTCGGACAGACTTACATGACTGCGATGGGTGCGTGTGGATCTACCACACCCACAAAGAGCCTCAGTGTCATAATGTCACCTCCGCCCAACTGCCACTCACCCATCCGAGCGTGATCAACGAGCGCTCTTCCGTAAACTGCATCACCAGTTCCTCCTCGTCCATCGTGCACGTATCGCTCGTCGAGTGCTGTCTAGGGATCAACAACGTCGTCACAATGTACTTGCCTTTTTGATCCTTTCCCAAAAGTAGGCCACAGGTTTCTCGATTCCGCGAGGTATTGAGGGCGGCGATGGAGAGGAAACGTGGGAGGCAATCACGTGGAAGGGATACGGTCTTGAGTTCTGGAACACGGTCCTCGCTCGTGCGCTCGCGGATGATACGTGCAGACTCTTGAGAGGCTGTGCGGAAGCGTTCTCCGTCGGCATGAAGCGGGTGGCCAGGTGGTGGTGGCGGACCTTGCGTTCTAGAGAGAGTTGAAAAGGTGGCGGTGTACTGGCCGCCGGGTGGTGTGGGTTGAAGGGCCGAAACGGGAGCTGAGGGTCGAGGGAGCGTATCGGTAGGATACAAATGACCAGACGGCGTCTTGGACGCGTCAGGTATAAACAAGAGGGAAGAAGGTCCTACTTCGGAAGGTTTGAGGGTGGGATAACTGAACATGGATTGTAAGGAGGGTGTGTAACCTTGTGAGAGTTGATGCTGAGACATGAGCTGCGGATATCTAATTTGCCCATCTGGTGGTGCAGGCGAGGTAGTTGTGATTGGCATCGGGTATGAAGGGCTGGAATGGAAGAAAGGGTGGGTGACGTGTAACCCCTGACAAGAACTGCCTACATACCCTTTCACAGATAGCGTCTGATGCCTATTAAGGTGCTGGGATGAGAACGGATATGAAGGCGGGAGTTGGGATGAGGCTAACCTTGTCGGACTTTCTAATGGCATAGACGGCGGGAGGACATCCTCATAGGCGGGCTCTCCGTTCCTTGGTGAAGGCTGAGGATGCTGATAAGTTGAGGACGCGGGTGCATATGAAGGTGAAGGGACACCAGTGCGGCGAGCTGCGCGAGACGCAGCCTCTGCTTCTTGCTGGCGTCTCAGAATACCCTCTTGCTCTCTACTCCGCCTTCTGGCCGCTTCCTCCTCTTCGCGCCGCTTGATCTCTTCCTGGTAATGTCGTGTATCATACGTCTCACGATCTCGCCGCCGCTCCCGCTCCTCACCACTGCTGGGGGTAACTGGCTCTGAGCCGGATCTATCTGACCTATCCCGTCTAACGAGGGACGGTTCTCGAGATATATTGGCGGCACGTCTTGCAGCCGACAGCACGTCCTCTTTCTTTCTGCTCGATGCTGTGTCGATGAGGGGTCGACGTGCCTTTGGTTCGACTGCCTTGTAGAGTGCATCGTTCACCCGTCTCCCCTCCTCTTTCTTCCCTTCCTCCCGTCTCAACTGAGACTCCCGACGTGCAACTTCATGAGCCTGCCAACCTGATTCGTCATGGTCGGGATATTGATCGGGTCTGAGATCGACTTGCATTTTCATAGCAGCGTCCAGCGCTGCGCGCACGGCGACTGCTTCCTCGGGGTGCTGCGCTGCCCAGCGTTCATAGCGGTCGACGAGAGCGGGTTTTATGTCCCCGAGATGGACGAGAATGTCCTGACCATTCTGTGACGCAACCAGATTAGTGTCAGTCCACGCAGGCATGCAAGATCATGGTGCGGGCGCAAGACAGAATACGAGAAATAAAATGGATGCACGGAGTGTGCTGCGGACTCACGAGGCCGAGATTGTGACGCTGCGTGGCCGTCAAGAGAGTGTGGTACTCCTTGTGGGAAGGGAGTTTCTCGAGGATGATGGTGGCCGCTTTGGCAAACTCAACAAAAGCGGCTTCAAGGTCTCCTGCCTCGTAGTAGGCTCTGCCAGCCTTGCGGAAGCCATCGGCAGCCTTGAGCCATTGCTTTAGGCCCTTTGAAGGGTCCCACAGGTTGTGTGTAGCGCGCTCCGCGAGCTCGGCGATACAGAAGGGTCTGCGCGACGATGCGGGCAGCGGGGACAGGCGAGCGTAGGAGGAGGACATGGCACTTGGGAGCAGAGACGGCGCCAGCACTTCACGACAGCCTGGGGTTGCCTTTTTCGGGTGGATTCATACCACCTTGGCTACGACGACCACCAGCACCGATGCGTCCCGTCGACCAGCGTCGGGCATGGCCGCTCTACGCAGGCGCCTTTCTGTTGTTTATGCTCGCAGGGCTCTTCGGGGCCCGCCATGACCGCAGGGCGGCCTCCCAAACAGGCTCCCGAACAACCTGGCCCACCAGCTGGCTCCCGTTCCGTCGGAGCACCGACACCATCATCCAGCATCCCATCGCTACACTCATCGAGGACGCCAAAGGTGCTTTTACAAAACGTCTCGCGAGCCAGAGCAGGACATTCCCCGAGGCCGTCGCAGAGTACAGACGCCGCTATGGGAGACCCCCTCCACGTGGTTTTGACCACTGGTGGGAGTTTGCAAAAGAAAACGACTTTAAGCTCGTGGACGAGTTTGATGCTATCGTGGAGGACCTCTCCCCATTCTGGGGACTGAGTGGCGAAGAACTGCGGCGGAGAGCATTCCAGGTGGGATCCCCTCGTCTTGTTGAATCTGACTCTGAATCGGTGTCTGACGAGTGCTGGCAGATGGGACATTTGCCCTCCATAGACCTCGTGCGTGTCAAGGATGGCGAGGTATCTGACGTTCCCATTGAAAAAGCATACGTGGACAAAGAGCGTGGACATCGATCCATGGGTTTCCGTGATCTACTGGAGAGGTATCAAGACAAAGTATGTGATAGCTTTTGGCGTTACCTCGAAAGCAGTGCTCACGCCGTTCCTAGCTCCCTGACATGGATTTTCCGATCAATTCAAAAGCCGAGGGTCGGGTCCTTGTCCCCTGGGAGCATGTGCGTTATCCCAACCTCACATTACAAGACTCCTCTGGTATGTACACCTCGCCTTGTGTTTGACATAGCCATCATGATCTCTGCACAGGGGGTGTGGCGACAATGTTAGGCGAGTTTACCCCCTCCTGGCTGGGTCAAGGGAGTGTATGGGAAGCATTCCGGCGCACGTGTCCTCCTGGTACTTCTGCGAGGCAACTCTACAGCTCATATCGCGACATAAATGCCCAGAAATCCCACGCAGCCTTGGCTCAATCGTCGGACTCTGACAGTCTGTCTACGTTCGCCGGGACTGTCGACGACGATTATGATTTCTGTGAAAACCCGTGGGCTCACTATGCACAGGGTCATTTCTTCTCTGATTGGCGAACCGTTCCTGTGCTCTATCCTGTGTTCTCTCCTTCGAAATCCAAGGGATTCGCAGACATCCGGATACCCAGTCATTATTATCACAGAGGGAGCGATCGATATACATACGCATGGGATCCTGTGTCTAGGATGGAGACAGACATCGATCCGATGGAAGTGCCGTGGGATAAGAAGAGTGATCTCATCTTTTGGCGCGGCGCCACAACTGGAGGTGGTAGCACACCCCCTGGATTCACTGCGTCCTATCAGCGGCACAGGTACGTGTCTTTCTCAACGTACCAGTGGACTCACCACGAGCACTACCTTAGATTCCTTCGTATGGCCCATGAAAGCGCGAATTCGAACGTGACTGTCATTCACGCCTCGCCCTCCCAGCCGGACACATTCATCTCGACCACGGTCGCCGCCAAGGATCTCAATAGCGCTATCATGGATGTGGCCTTTGTTTCTGCCGTTGGCGATTATCCTGGTGGTGAGAGTGAATTACGAAAATACCACCGCTTCGGGGGATCGGTGCCACTCGGCAAACACTGGTCGCACAAATACCTCCTCGACCTCGACGGCATGTCGTACTCGGGTCGGTTCATGGCGTTGATGGCGTCGGACAGTGTGGTGGTCAAGTCGACGGTGTACAAGGAGTACTTTTCGGATTGGTTACAGCCGTGGTATGTCGCGTCGATGATCTTTTTGATTGGATTGAAGATTGATCTGTGCTCGAGGTTGCATTACATACCGCTTTCCTCATCTTATTCTGAGATCTATAACATACATGCATACTTCTCTGGGCCTACGGCGTCGACGCTGAATTTGGTGAATGCGACGGTGCAGAACTCGGACGAGTGGGTAGCGGTCAAAACGGAGAGAAACGAGCAACTGCGACAGATCGCGAGGGCCGGTAAACAATGGAAAAATACCCTTGGACGGAAAAGCGACATGGAAGGTGGGTGCTGCTCCTGTTCATCGCGTGGAGATTCAAAGGGGGCTGACATGGTGAACGACAGTATACGTGTATCGACTATGCTTGGAGTACGCGAGACTCTGGGCAGACGATCGGGACTCGATGAATTTTGAGCAGTGACGATCTTGATCTCATCCCTTGCTTGCATCGTCGATGTCGCTGGTGTGCATGCACACACACGGTCGTCCTATACCAGAGAATTAGATACACCTCTAGAGTCGCAAACCTTTTTTGCGCGTTTGAGGCCGCCATCATTGAGGGAGGGAAGAAACACCCGTTGGACAATGATTTCGACCGAGATCGCACGCCCGAACTTCCACGAGACGGTACTGGCATTGATTCAACTAAACAGCGAAGGATACATGTGAAAGCCCTTCCACGCTGGGCTCGCCCGCACGTTCCACTACGGCTCACTCGTCATGCTGCCGAGAGGGGAGATCCGAGGACGCGTGGTTTCACGGGCGGCAGGCCGGGACAGTATCCCGAATCCGGTGTCGATGCCCTGCGTGCGCCGGCGCACGTCGCGGTCATACATCTCTCGCACGCCGATGATGAATCGGGGCAGCATGGCGTACAAGAGTGTCATGACCAACGTCTCCAGAAAGAGCATCGCTACGCCCAGCGGTTCCCCCTCGTCGTTAGGAAAGACGATTGTGACATCGCGAAGCGTACGCCTAATTTCCGAGTGGTCAGCTTCCGTAGGGCTGTCGATAGAACAGCGAGCGCAAAGGTGACCGTGATGCTGGAAAGGTGGTGTGACCCACAGGAGGAAATAGATGATTCCTTCCTTTGCAAGGAGCTTCATGTACTGGTTGAGCTGCCATACCCTCATCGCTTTGTACATATCAAAGGATTGCTTCAACGTCTGGATGACTGCAAAGATCAACAATATGATGGCAAACAAAAAACTGCCAATCCGGTATGACCAAGAAGGGGACGGGGTGTGATACGACACCGAACAAGCCGAAGTACGAGAAACCTGGACCATCGTTACTGAAAAAGCGATGTGGGGAAGAAAGTTACCGTTTTTTAAGAGACGACTGAAATTTGATGCGGATCGCGTACACACCAGAGTAGTAGGCATCAGGACTGTCATAAATACCTGTAAAAACGATGGAAATGATCCTTTCCAGGGAAAAGATACAGAAGAGGAATCGAAGGACAATCTTGGATCGATTCCACATTGCATAGATGCGTAGAATGAACACCACTGCGAATACACTGAACACGCAGGAAGATGTATTGAAAGCAACTTACGGTCAACAGCAATGATAAATAGTTGCCATATCCACTCGCTCGTTAATGAAAATATGGTGCCTTGAGGACGGCCAGCTTCAATCTGTACATGCGATGGCGTGCTGGAAACGGATTTGCTTACAACTGTTAAATGGTTAACATCACGCTTTACCATTGATATCTGGATCCATACGTCTATCAGAGTGGCTCATTAACAGCGTGCGATCGTACGACGAACCAAACGACTGACTTTTGTGGAGTTGGGAAGAAATGAGGAAAGAACTGGAAGTAGATATGATCAGTCCGGCGATCGTGTAATAGTTCACAATATCAACCGTACAGATTCCTGAAAGCCTTGAGAATGACATCAGCACTAACCAGGTTCGAATGGGTTTTAGGTCAACATTTGACTCACAAAACTCGACAGAGACCAAGGTAACGAACCTGAAAAGCGGTCAGTTCCATAAAACACGCAGAATACTAACCATCCTGGATGGCTAGCTCGCTGTGCGCACTAAGATGAATAACGCAAAGACCATTGTCCGGGGTCTTCGCTGTGGCAATTTCAGGGGAATAATACTTGGACCTCGACTGGAATGCTTACCCAAATGTAATCTATCTAAATAAACCATTAGGCGGATAGTGTGGTGGAGGGAAAGTAAATACCTCTCTCGAAGAGGTAAGTGCTGCAGTGGGAAGTTGGAGACATTGCAAGTGTTATTCCAAACGCAATTTGTCACTCACCATAATCATATATGACGGCAGTAGCTTGAATGACTACACCAAAGGGTAAGATTGGTAACTCGCTTGTGGCTCACTGGGGGTGCGTACGGCCAAAACAGTTGGATATCCAAAGATGCTCGAAGTTGGGCTGTGGACCGGCAGACATGACATATATGGAAAAGGGAGCTCTGACTGTCCGGGAAGAGGAGAGTGACACGAGAGTGCTTTCCAGCAAACGGGTACAGCAGACCTATGGTTGCCAAAGTTATATATCCTGTCTGGGGGAAATGATTCATCTGGAGCAATGAGAAGCTCCACGATCAAGATGTGCAGGTGAGTCTTACCGCCGCGGTAATCAATATTCCAGCCTTGATGTAATGGGCCGGACATCTGCCGAGATGGGGTGTGTACTTGGCCATCCTCCCACAGCTCGGAGACATTGTGGCCCCTTGATTGGTGGGAGTTTTGAAGACCGAATCCTGAAAATGTCCGTAATTGAGACCCAAGTAACCACGCATCCTAAGCAAGGCAGAGGTGTGCAAAATGACGTACAAACTGTGGATGTCAGCGGAATACCGGGTGATGAGATCGATGGGATCGGCCAGTTGATGCGGCACCAGATCTAAACACGGCTGAGTATTGCATTTTCTGCGGCAAAAGTACTGAGTCGTTGTACTCACTATAGCCATTTGCTGCTCAACTTGGCTCGAACACCATAGGAGCCTCATTCATGTCTATATCCACAGAATAGTAGCTTGAGAAAGTGACGGTGCAGCACCACGCGTGTATCCAGGGTACCATTATGAACGTCATTGATGTTATTCTTAGACGCCCGTCTTGGCCAAGCGATATCGTTATGTGGTTTCGAAGTTCTAATGGCACGTTGAACCTGAGGTGGCTGTCGGGACGACTGGTCCAAGTCCGAGATGAAGTGCCTTGCACACGCAATGTGGGTGTCCATAAGCTGGCAGTGGCCGCGGTGGCTTACGTGACGCTGGACCACAGGGCAGGAACGGTTGGAAACCTGCAGGACGATGAAGGGTGCTCTCGTCATTGCTCCCAAGGGTGTATGCAGAGTGCATTTGCCGTGTAACCTTCTCGATTTCCTTCCGAGTCTTGAGAGGTCCGAACTTGAAGTTCGTGATCAGCTGCGCCCGCTGGCACCAACGGCTACGTTTTCGGTTCCCCATATCACCCAACGAATAAGCTTCAGGCCTCAGACAATGCTTGGAAGCACTCCGTTTCACCTTCGCTCTTCCCCGCCGTACTGTACGCTTCTGCCGACTATCCACAGTCGCCAAAACGTTCAGTAGAGATAATTACTGTTTCGTGTCCCTCTGCGCATGGCCTTTCCTTCAGAGATGCCAAGCTCAGACTACCAGTCGCTCAATTGATTCTCCAACGAACAGAGTCTCCCTCTCTCTGAATAAGCCGTGACCAACAAACTCTTGTCATAGAACAAAAGAGCCTGCCCTGTGGCATGTGTACATCCTGCTACTTACAGAGTGGGGGGTACCGGCTTCGGGTTCCCGGTATCAATTTCATCCACGTGTCTGTCCCGGACAGATAATGTGCGAGCCATGCATGGGGGGAGGGCAACGTAGGTCCAACCACGCATATGTTGACCACTCAGAAGGGGTGTGATCAACACACTGACAGTAAGTGCAGTCGGGGCATCGTAAAGCGAGGACACGGGTAAGTAGAGATAAAGAAACGCACATCAGATGACAGACAATACCCTCCCTTCAGCTAGCTTTATGTACCTTTGTTGCTATGACATTTGGAATGGATTGCTGTGGGGATCAACAGCGCAGCAGCAGTAGGATGACCAACAAGGAAAGCTGAGCGACCGGGAGAAGACCCATTCACGCACCATACGGCTAAGACTAGAAAAACGAGCCAGAGGTCGGCCCGTCAGTACCAGGACGTGGCAGAGAGGCGGGTGTTAGGGTTGCTAGCAATGATAACGACAACGACAACACAACGATCCGAGTTGTTAGCGTAAATATAAATTAGCACACAAAAAGTGCAGCAAGGAACAGGCAACTCACGATCAACATAGAGCACTTCCAGAGTCCCGTTGTGCTTTGAGGATAGACAGACTCGACCTGGCGATGTCATTGTGTAGCATAGACCGGTGATATGCCTATGGGAGTGTTGGAGGTGCGTCGAGTGAGGGCAATAGGCCGTTACGGTCAACAAGTACCGGGACCGTCACAACACGTGCGACGAAAGGACGGACGGCGCGCCCGAGTGGGTTAGGCGTCATGGGGGTCTCAAAGACCGTAGATGGGTCGCACAGCAGAAGAGAAGGGAGCGCTGCTCAAGGGAAGCCGGGGGCTGCCGGTGTCGACTTGACGCGACTTTATGATGGATACCCCACTCACCTTACATTGAATGACACGCGATGCCAACGAGTACTGCCGTTTCAGGTCTTTCCACCATGCTGTCGTGTCCACCAGGTTTCGAGAAAACGCAAGACCGTCTGCTCGCCATCTGTGGACCACTGGACGGCGAAAAGCGCGAGGCGGATGAGGACGCGAACTGGGTTGCGTTTGAGGAGATGGTCGAGCACGCGGGGATGGCCACGCTCGAGGGCGAGGAGTGTCGATGAATAACGTGGTTCGTCTGGCCTCTCGTCTGTTGCTGCGCTATTTGCGGGTTACTCTTTGGTCGGTGGGTGCTCGCGTGCGAGCGGTGGTGCGCGGTTCTGTGTTTTGATGACGTTTTTCCCTCTCCTAAAGGGCTATGATGCCGGCGTTATCTCTGAGGCGCTCATGACCGTCAAGAGCAATCCGGGACCGAGCGGGCCCTCCAACGAACAAAAGGTGAAAATTTGCCGTATACCGTGTGTTGCTGGGTCTAGTCGGTGTATACGCCACGAGGTTTCAATCCAAAGTACGTGACAGCTCTCAGCGTTGCTTCGAAAGTACCACCCATTTCGTTTCTAGTTCTCCGACATGGACATCTCAATCCACTCAAAAGCAGAAGGTCGGGTCCTCGTCCCTTGGGGAGCATGTATGCTATCCCAGCCTCGCACTACAAGACTTCTCTGGTATGTACGCTTCGTCTTGTGTTCGACCCAATCATTATGATCTCCTTCGAAACCTAGGGCATTTGCAAAGATCCGGATACCCAGTCACTATTATCACAGAGGGAGCGACCGATATACGCACGCGTGGGGTCTTCTGTGAGAAGGACATCGATCTAATGGAGGTGTCGTGGGATAAGAGTGATCTCATCTTTTGGCGCAGCACTACAACCAGAGGTGGTAGTACACCCCCTATATTCGCGGCGTCCTATCCGTAGCGCAGGTATGTGTCTTTCTCAGCCCACTAGCGGACCACCATGAGCACTACCTTAGATATGGCCCATGATGGCGCTGATTCTGATATCGTTCACGCCTCGCCTTCTCGACACATTCATGTCGGCCGCGGTCCATTGATGGCGTCGGATAGTGTGGTGGTCAAGTCGACAAGGAGTACTTTTCAGATTGGTTACAGCCATGGTATGTCGTGTCGATGGTCATTTTGATTGGATTGAAGGTTGATCTGTGCTCGAGGCTGCATTACATACCGCTTTCGTATCTTATTCTGCTATAACATACATGCATATTTCTCTGGGCCGACGGCGTCGACGCTGAATCTGGTGAATGCGACGGCTCAACTCTATACTCCTACACCTAATGAAGTGTTCCCTCGAACTCGATCCACACCATCGTTATCCACTTCAGACGGAACAATATCGGACTCGCCTGCGTGCCCCTGTGCAGTCTGATCCACCAGCTGCTCGAGCGAGACATCTGTGAACGCGATCGCAGACACAGTCATGGCTCCATCCGCTCCAGGTTGCGACGATTCGCCGAATCTGGTGTCAATTCCTCGCACGTCCCGGTCGTATGTTTCTCGCGTGCCGACGATGAACCGGGGTAGCAGGCAGATCAGGAGCGACATGATCAACGCCCCTAGGAAGGCCATGGGTGCGCGTAGTGACTTCCCGCCCTTGGCGGAAAGTATACCAGAGACGTCGTGAAATGAACGCCTAGTTTTCGACTGATCAGCTCGCGCAGTAGGCGGAGAAGGTCAAGGTAACCGTGACTGCGGGGCACGGGGAGAATCAGGGAGGTGAGGCAACATACAGGACAAAGTCGATAATTCCTTCCTTCGCGAATAGCTGTATGTACTGATTGGGCTGCCATATCCTCGTTGCCCTGTACATATCCAAGGATTGCTTTAATGTTTTGACGACAGCGAGAATCAACAACGTGATGCCAAGGATATAGTTGCCCACTTGATATGGCCACGGGGGTGATAGGGTGTTGGATGATAGAGAGCAAAGCGAAGCGTCAAAAATCTGGACCACCGTCACTAAATGTCAAGGGGAGATCACGCATCTGTATGTGAGTATTCCATTCACGTATTGAACAGATTCCCAGACACACCAGAATGGCGGTAGGCACTGGGAGTGTCATGAATACTGAGGAAAGTGATGGTGACGATCCTTTCCGGGATAAAAAGACAGAGGAGGAGACCAAGGACGATCTTGGATCTGTTCCACATTGCATAGACGCGCAGAATGAACACCACTACAGGTGACTAGATCCACCGCACAGGAAAACGTGTTGGAGGAAGAACAACTCACGGTCAACGGCAATAATAAACAACTGCTCTATCCACTCAGCCATTTCAAGAAATACGGTACCTTGAGAATAGACAGCTTAGATTTGGACAAGGGTGCTACAAGTTGATACACTTACACCTATACAACTGTCAGCGGTCTGTCGATGAGACATGAATTCATACATCTATCATGGCATATTGCACATTGGCAATGACATGACATGAGAAAACAGGACAACCAACTTTCACGGAATTTGGAAAAAAAGAGAGAACTGGAAATAAATCTGATTAGTTTGGTCGTCTGATTGTCTTTATCTTTGACCATACAGATTCCCGATAACCTTGAGAACGACGTCAACGTTATTCATGTTCAAAGAGATTCTAGGAATGGTAGTGGACTCACAAAGCTTCACAAAGACCAGGATAACGGACCTGTGAAATTGTCAGGTTTCTGGGACACGCAAAATGGCCGACGATCACAGATGTATTTCATACTAGTACGTACTAAAACGAACAACGTAGAGACCAATGTCCAGGATCTGTCCTATATCACTGTCAGGGACTCCGTGTAGTACCTGGATAATAATTGGCACACTTACCCAAACATACTCTATCTTCCTGAGTTATTAGCTGAAAGCATGACTGTGGAGGAGAGTAGATACCTCGTTGGCGAAGGTGAGGACTGTAATGGTAGTGTCGCAAGGATCAACATGAAATGGAAACAAGCTCGCCATCGGACACATCACGTACAATAATCGTATATGATGATAGTGACTGAAACAACTGCATCAAAGTGTAAGAATCGTTGCCAGCTGAACTCATGGCTCAGGGTACATACGGCCCACACAGTTGGATACCCAGAGATTCTCCAGATCAGACTGTAGATTGGAGGGCATGATGCATACAAGAAGGAGAGTTCTGAAGGGTTTGGAGTCGTAGGACGTTGTATATATCCTGTGATCTGCCCAGTGCATTCGAGTCAATATCTGCGGCGCAGGAAGTCCTATGGAAGTTAGACTGGTTGCCCTGGCATCGCGGGCACTGTCTCCTGTGTCAGGGTCACCGAGCGTCAAAGTGAGCGCTGATGATATCACATGGCGAGGTCCATACTTTGGGGAGCAATGACCGGCACTGTGCTACCTGGCTACCCGGATGGCGTACGTAAGTCGGCACTTCCCGAGTATGGGATTTAGTGTCGTCCGGAGCTAGGCCCGTGTCGCAAAAACTCAAACCCAAGTTCCAATCCTGCCGTATTTAGACTTATTCCCAGACCATTGGAATGAGATTTACAGCAACTTTCATATCAATAGGCCTAAGCACGAAAAATACACACACAGCTGAGTCGGAATTTCAAATGTGTGAATTATTTGGTAACCATGAGATGGTGAGGCTGCCCGTCGTCTGGATGAGATAGCCCTTCGAATGTCGGTGCAATCTGGTGATGAGGAGTCTCCGCAAGCACTTCCGAGAGACTAGTGATGTGACTCACGAGTTCCTCGCCATTCTGCCCATTCGAGGGTCCACCAGCCCTGTTGAAGGCCCTGCTCAAGAGGAGGTATTCACATGGTTAGGGACTTGTTGATTAGAGCAGAATTTTTTGGGCCATTGACGAGTTCGTGCAGTCAGTCGTGTATCTCACTGTTACTTCGTCGTCCCATCAAGAGTCAAGACAAGCCGCAGCACTACTTTGCGGGGTGGTGTACCTTGTGACCACTTACCCTCGCGCTTACTAAACAGTTCGCACATTCAAATTCCGACTCAGCTGTGTGTGTATTTTTCGTGCTTTGGCCTATTGATATGAAAGTTGCTGTAATCTAAATTTTGGCATAAACATCAACATACAGTGGGTTGTGATGTCGCATTTAGGCACATTTTTACCACGTTTTTACCCCTTTTAGCTCCATTTTGAGTGACTTCCAACTGCCTTGGAATAATTTTGGGTCTAATTGAAAGCCGGCGGCATCTTGCGACATTGTAATGCCTGGGAATTAAAGAAAACATTTTTGCGACACGCTTCTACCGAAAAACACTGTTGAGCCTCCGGGCCAACCTGGCTGACCCAGCGACTCCCACAACCGTATGCCCACGAAAATGCCTCTCAGACCCGACGCGATCTTAACTCGCTGGCACAAGATGCTCGGCCTCCAACGCCAGATTCCCGCTTGTTGGCACCGTGCACGCCTGCGGGAAGAACTCCGTGAGCGCTGCCTCGCCACAACACCCCTCGCCAAGGTCAGCGAAACATCTGATGTCCTCTTCACCATCAGCCGGGCGGCGCACGACGGCTTTCCCATCCGCAAGAGACCCCCTTTTGCCCCCTGCCACAACGGATTGGCCTACGTATATATGCTCGCCAAATACACGTCGCGCTGGGGTTTTTACCGGATGGCTGCGCTGCTGTGCGGGGTGCCGGATGCCGCTACGGTCAGGGAGGTGGTGAATCCTGCTAAGGACAGCAAGCTAGATGAGGTGGCGGTCAGGCATGGGATTAATCTGGCGGCATTTCGAAGGGTAGGAAGGACGCTGAGGTGTGTGTGGCCGCTTTTACCATAGGCCCAGACATGCATGTGATATGGCAGGCCTCCGGCAGAAGGCCGCCACCAGCATCAGTAGAAATCATGTATCAAACCATGGTACCACGATAAAAGTGATGCATCAATAGGCTGGAGTCAGATGCGGATCCCACTGTATAACTGATACATCAATATCATATCACTTTCTGTGCTTGTATATCCGCTCCTCGGGTGGCCAATCGACTGAGAGCGATGTATCAGTAGTATATCACTTACTAGCACGCTCGTACGTCCACTCATGGGGCAGCCAACTAGTAAGAGTTATATATCAATATGCCAATAGTATATTGCTGGATGTATTGGTTTTCGCAAAAAGTAGTACTACTCTACTATACAACTATCAGGAAACAGGTATCACCTACCGGGAGGTCATGTCGCCAGTGGACGAGACGTGGCAGGTATGACAGACAAACACTCGAGCTCGAAAATAAAAGCGGTGGCAGTGGCGTCGAACGAGCGGTCAGGCTCGAAAAAAGCGGCGGTGCTCGACAGCGGAACGGGAAAGGCGGTGTTGGCGTTGAACGAGCTGTGGGGCTCGACGAGAGGTGGCAGTGATGGCCAGCGAGTAGTTGGGCTCGAGGTAGCGGTGGGGGCACTGAGAGGGCGGCGGCGCTCGATAATACTGACAGCGGGGATAACAGTGAGCTCTTGGGCTGAAAAAGAGACAGCAGGGGCGTGGAATAGATGGTGGGGGCAGCCAGCAAGCAGTCGGGCGTGAGAGGTGGTCGTTGAACGAGCAGTTGGGCTCGACAATGCACGGTGGTGACTCGAAATCAACACGGTGGGGGCGTGGGAAGAGCGGTGGCGCTTGAAGATAGACAGTCGGGCTCAAGAGGTGGCGGCCAGGTAGTCGAACGAGTGGTGGCACCCAACAAGAGGCGGCAGGGCTGTTGAACGAGCAACGGCGCTCGACAACACGTAGCAGGAGCGACCGGTGAGCTTTCAGACCCAAAAAGAGACAGCGAGGGCATTAAACGAGCGATGGGGCTGGGGGCGACCAGCGATCGGCCGGGCTTGTGAAGTGGTGGCAGGGACGTCGAACGAGCGGTGGAGCTCAATAGCGGGGCGGGCGACTAGCGAACGGTCAGGCTCCGAGGCCGAGAACATACGGCGATGGCGAGGAGCCAGCGCTGAGGCTCAAGGAAACACAGTGGCGGAGGCAAATAAGACTGTGGTGGCAGAGTCGACGTAACAAGGCCTTGAACGAGCAATGGGGTCACTGATCGGCAAATCACCTGTACAGAAAAAGTGATAGAGTAAGTGATTTTCTGATCTTGAGCGAGCGGTGAGGCTCGTGTGGAGGTGCCGCCAGTGGAGGATTGCGCCGCACACTTGCCCTGTGACCTGTTTGCCATTGGACAAAAGCAGGCTAGGCCCAGTGCGAAGGATACAGCGAAGGAGCGCGGGGCTGTGAGTGGGGTCGTCATGCTGGCGAGGGATGAGTCAATAAGATGGGAACGGCTATAGCCTACCGTTCCGGGCAGCTTACCTCGCACAGGATCGGATCCCGGGACGTTCAAATCGTCAAGTGCAGTCACGGGTGCCCAGACGACGAGGGTGGCCGACGGCAAGATGCGTTGCTGACGTGTGTACGTTGATTCATAAGGCCCGTGTGTCAGCCACATGACTTGGGGTGCACACATACTTAGAAGTCCTAGAAGTCCTAGTGACATTTCCGAGTCAACGTGTGTGTAGTGGATGAGTGGGATGACCCGGTTACGTAGATATCATCAGTTCATACCTGTAAGTATGATGGTTATTTTGAACCCGCAGATTCGCAGAACGTAGCTTCCTTGTCATAATTTATACGCAGACTGGTCGGCAAATTCGTCATTCCAAGGGGTTGTCGGCCGGAGTCGGGACCGACCAATCGGCCCCCAAGTTGGAATGACGAATCTGCCAGGCAGTGGCTCATAACAAAGTTCTCCCGTCAATGAATATGGGTTCAACAAGCGGTACGAGTGCAGGATGCAACATTGCTGATGCGTCACTGCGATGGGATTGGCGAGGACAGGGCTTACCCTCTGCAAAAACGGCGGAATTCGCGACAAATCGACATTGCTTGGCGGTCAGGTCGAGCCTATCACCAACCCCCACGTCTTATAATGGCAGCGGGGCTTTAAAGGAAGGCGTGGATTATCTAATACTCATCGGGGGAAACATGGCTTGGTTGATGGCTCAATGGAGCATCTACTAATCACTAATTCCCAAACAGTTCAAGCTATGTCCGTGGTGTTGAACAGACGGTTGCCCGTGTCTGTGGTGCCTCTACCAGTATACCTATTGTTCGAGAGGCGGAGTGCTACGATGTTGAGATTGGCGTCATGGACAAGTGCCCGCGCGAGTGGTCTGTCCCCAGTGACGGCTTGGGACTGAACTACGCCGGCCACTACCACGATTCGAGCACCGGCATGCAGATCCCTTGCGCGCCGGATAACCTGCATCGCCGTGTTCCCGTTGTTGATCACTGAGTCTACCAACAACACGGTGTGTTGCTGCTCCACATGGTCTGGAAGGATCTCCTCAGGCCGCTTGGCGTGGACGAACATGGCAAGCGGGAAGGCGTCATTGACGCCGAAGGCCATTGCTTCTCCGCCTCGCATTAGGGCGACGATCAGCGTGCGTTGCTCGTGAATGAGTCGATGCCCCTCTGTCTGATGGCCTTGGACATGTGGGATCTGGTATTCTTCGAGGCCGATGAGGTCTGCGAGGAACTCCATTGCCAAATACCACCCAACACGACGATGGGCATCTCTGAGAGCCGGTCCAGCAATGGTTGCATCGCGAGTTGGTGTCATAAGAAGTTTAGCAGCGCTCTTGGACGTAGCGTGAAGGACTTGAGGACTGGGGCAACGTGGCCGGCAGAAGACTGACTCGATGAACTCGGGATCTGTGATATCTACCAGGGGAAGTCTGGTGGTGTCCAACCGCGGCGACACATTGCTAGGCAGCAGGACTTGCCGCGCTCGAAGACCGCCGTTGTCGATAGCATCCAACAGCGCTACCTCCATAGTCTTGCTCCGAGTCCGATCCTCGCCGACCACGACAATGGCTTGATCCGCCTTTAATAACATGTTGAGATCCAGAGGACTGTCTCCAAATGCAAAGACATGGCAGTGGTGAACGGTGTGAACATGAGCGACCAAGGCAGCTTTCACCTCAGCGTTGACGACGACGGCATCGTTACCGATAGGTCCAGCGCCGACGGTTTTGATCCTGCTGAGGCCTGCTCTCTCCAAGACTCTCTCCCAAATAGTAGCAAGCCCACAAGTGACAACAACCGCCCGAACATGTTCTGATGCTTCCACCTGCTTCAGGAGCTCCAGGAACTCGGGGTACAGAGTCACTTCCGCCGCCACGGTATCGCAAAGGTCGCTGAAGTGCAGGTCTTGGTGCACCTCTTCGTACAGCAAATTGGCTTGGCGAAAGGCAGCATATGAATACCCCAGCGGGCCGCTAAACAATTCCTTTAACAGATCCCCCTCCTCAGAGCCCCGAGACTTGGCAACCATCCTCCAGAACAGCGCGCCGGTATCCGCCGCGGCCAACGTCCTGTCCCCGTCCACAACCAAGACTGTTTCCAACTTCTCCAACCCGCGACCCAACGCCTGGTCCAGAATGCTCTTGGCACGGCGAAGGTTGTATTCCTCAGTGTGGACCCAGAAGTCGAGTGCCAGCGCCGAAGCATCTGCAACAAGGTCTGACGACCGACCCAAGCCGATCACCAAGAACAAGATGCCGTGATCCATGCAGAGACGGTGCAGCTGTGTCTTCTCCTCCTCCTGCCATCTGCGAAGGTGTTCGACAGACACAGCTGCACGCGTCTTTTCTGAGTCGTCCAGTCTGCGTTGGGCAATCACTTCGGCTGGGACGCCCAGGTAAATGATATGAGTGTACGTGCTCAGGTCGCCCCTGGTGCACACCGCTTTTCCTGCCTCCTCCCCTTCGGCCCAAAACATGAAGTGGCCCGTGATAATGGCGGCACGGCCGGTGGTGGCACATTCATTGCCGATCGTGGTAATAGCGAGTTGGCGATATCTGGTCTTGTCGTGCTCCGGCAACTTCTGGAATGCCTCGAGGCCGCCAAAAACGAGGGATGAAATCATAGCAGAGCCTTCATAGAAGGAAAAATGCCCCGAATCTTCGAGTTCTAGAGTGAGTTTGTTGAGTAAAAAGGTCTTGCCAGAACCGGGAATGCCGTAGATGCCGACGACTACTGGCTTGGAATTTGGAATGTCAGGGCTGGCAGGATGCTTCAGCTGGTCTGTCACCATATTGCTGGGAGGGCTAGTCAATAATTTCAGCTAGTGTTGTCGTCGAAGTGAAGTGACTTCACGGTAACTTGGCCACTCCGTCTGACTTCGAAAACCGTACGAAGTGTGGCGAAGTGGCCTCGTTCACTTCTACCATATACTATCCCCACCAATGACTTTGGCAGCCTGAGGTCAACGACTTTGGCACCTTCTTTATGAGGAATGTAGTTGACACGCCGAAGTCACAGTCCGTCGTCACTCTGTGTCACTTGTCAGAGCGAATCCCAAGAGCCCTGCCGGATGTCCCGACAAGATCCGTCAATCAGCTGCAGTTTCGACCGTCATCAAGTGCCAGTGGCCCCCTCTGGGGATGCCGCTGGTTCACCTCCGCAGGTCGCAAGGTAGTGGGCGCACAGGAAGCCACAGGTCTACTTCCGATCCAGTCTATGAGTCACGGATCCAGGTGGCACTACAGGGCCTTTCGGATGGACTGTACAAGACGGTCACCACAGCTGCCCGAGTTCAAAATGTAATTGTGGCATATCATTTAATATTGTGTATTTGATTTTGATTGCACTCTTTCAGGTTTCTCGTACAGCACTGAGCGACCGCAAGTTGGCGACTCATCGGTCGAAATCTGAGGCAGATATCCAGGAACAGATCCTGACACCAGCGCAAGAGCAAGTCCTTGCTGAGTGGTGTCGGGCATCATCCTCCGCTGCGAACCCAGTGCATTCATTGTAGCTTCGAGCGCAAACCAAGGATTTGACTGGCGGTTGGTTACCATCAAAAAATTGGGTTGGCTCATTTCTTCGATGCAATCCATCACTCCTTGACCTCATAGTCATGTCATATAATACCAATAATTTTGCATATACGTCGTAGCTCTGAACGGAAGTCTGAGCGGAGGTCAAATTTTCCTGTGTGACTGAGTGTGACCATTTGTGACGGTTCTGTGACTGCCAAAGTCATTGCTTTGTCTAATCTTTCCTTATTTGGTACACTCGGGACGATACACCATGCGTTCGCCTCGCGTACGTGCTTTTCCTCCAGTCCATTACATTCGACTGGAGGTAAGCACTACGTTCTTCTCCTCACGACACGATACTTACTTACTATACTCGTAGCTCACCAGTTCGCTCGTTAGGTTCGACTCACGCGCACACTAACAATTGACCACCGAAGTCGTTGGTTGGGATAGTACAGATGCCTATGCATCGCCCAGAAACGCCACCCTCTGCTCGACTGCCCGCGGGAGTGGGCCTCAGGCTCTTGCCATGTCAGATGATGATAAGTAGTAAGCTCGCTGATCTTATCCCCGACCTCTCAGCGCTGAGCACAGGCATTGCGAGCCCCGATGCTCAGAGATGGATGGCCGGTAGGCCTGGCATATACACGCTTTGCTGCACCAACATCACTGATGTGTCACCAGGCTAGTGGTAGGGACAACCTCGAGTCACGTGTCCTTCAAGTTCATTCACTGCTAGTAGATGCTTGCCAATCCTTGATCCTGCCGGCCTCCCTGATCGACCTTCAGCAATGTCTACAGCGCTGTGGGACGGTGACGTAGTCAAGGTTAGGGCGACGCTCTGTTCCTCCAATACCCCGGCACACCAAGTCTGTCATTCTTGGGCAATCGAGCGCACCGCAGGTTGAGAAAATCTCGAGATGTGACTCATTCGCGTTCGCCGAAACCGTCGACGATTTTTCACGCACTCGCTGTACATGGGCTGCTTTTTTGTCCGATGGACGAACTTGAACGCGTCGTCAAGTTGCGCCCTTTCGACCTTGAAGGCCAGGGGACTCGTGGATGTTGGGATCCCCAGTCAAAGCTAACTAACTGGGATTCTGCGCCGGTGTGGGAAGACATCACATCGCTAAGGTTTGTGGCGACAACCAGCGGTATAGACGTCCTCCCCGATTGGTCAGGCAGCATGTGAATATGAGTACATTTAATCCCCCTCGCTTGCCGGATGCTCACAGCCCTTGATCGCGCCGCCCATGATCAATCCGTGATTCCCGTCCACAATGCTACCTAACCCCTGCAACGTCCGCAGCATCAACCCCATCCCCAGCACGATCAGTGAAGACGTATGGAGAGCTCGCTCGGCGAACCTTGCGGTGGAATGGAGAGTGCCATCATTACATTCCTGGTATCGAATCTATTTAAAGAATGTGTTGGACGTTCCTGATGAGTCTCTGAGGGGGGGTTTAGCCTCGCATGCACGGCCGAGCAAGGATGAGATCGATGCGTGATCCGGAAACTGGCCCGAGTGCCTGGCTGTTCGCTACCATGCATCAAACGGTTCAATCGATGAATCGGGCCGGGCGTGATGTCACAAGGATGACAACGACTAGTTCGAGATTACAGGTTCAAACTGTCCACAAACTGTCCCATGCAGCACTCGACCGCATAGTAAATGTTGGTAGAGGGCACATCTGTACGTCCTCCGTTTTCCATGGTCCACCGCACGGCCTTCGTCTTCCCCCTCGTTCCTAGTCCACACAGAAGGTACTTCCTTCAACCCTGGTCTACACCATTTCATATGGAACCGCGTCTGGCTCGCCTGCGTGTTGCATTGCAGTCTGACCCTCAGACTGCCCAGAGGGAACGTCCGAAAATGTAACTGTCGCGATTTCACGAGGGGCAGCGGGCTGGGACAATATGCCGAATCCGGTGTCGATGCCCTGTGGGCAGCGGTGCGCATCATGGTCATACATTTCGCGCACGCCGATGATGAACCGGGGCAGCATGGCGTTCAAGAGCGTCATGACCAACGTCTGCAGGAAGAGGACGAGTATGCCTGGCGACCCCCCTTTCCCGTCCGAAAGTATAGTTGTGACATCGCGAAGTGTCCGCCTATTTCCGAGCGGTTGATTTTGTGAGCGTCAGTGTGGTGGTGAGCGAAAGGTGCACTGTAGAGTACGAAGGAGGATGAGGAAGCGAGGTGACCCACAGGAGGAAATAAATGATTCCTTCTCTCGTGAGTAGCTGCATGTACCGATTGGGCTGCCACATCCTCGTTGCCTTGTACATATCCAAGGATTGCTTCAACGTTTGGATGATGGCAAGAACCAATAATGTGACAGCAAACGTAACACTGGGCATCCGGTATGACCATGTAGGAGACGGGGTGTTATACGATAGAGAGCAAACCGAAGTATGAAAAATTTGGGCCGTTGTCACTGAAAAAACGATAGGGAGAGATTACACATCTCTTAAGCGTTTATTGGAGATTCTCAGACATACCGGAGTAGTAAGCACCAGGACAGTTATAAACACCTGTAAAGACGATGGAAATGATCCTTTCCGGGACAAATATACAGAGGAGGCAACGGAGGACAATCTTGGATCGATTCCACATCGCATAGATGCGCAGAATGAACACGACTGTGACTGAACTAAGCACGTAAGAAAATGCGTTGAAGAGGCGCGACTCACAGTCAATGGCAACGACAAACAATTGCCACATCCACTCATACGCTACAGAAAATATCGTACCTTGGGGATGGCCGGCTTGAATCTGTCCGGATGACGGAGTGCTGTAAATGAACGTGCTTACACCTATTCAACGATTAACAGCACAGTCTGACATTACTATCGGGACTCATACGTCTATTAACGGTTCATTAGCAGCGTAAGATTATACGAAGAACAGAACAACTGACTTTCACGGAATTAGGGAAGAATGAAGAGAGAACTGGAAGTAGACCTGATTAGTCCGATTGCCCAACGGTTTGTACTTTTAACCGCACAGATTCCCCATAGCCTTGAAAATAATTTCAATATTTATCATGTTCAAACGAGTTTCAGGACGACATTTGACTTACAAAACTCGACAGAGTGCAAGATAGCGGACCTGTGCGGCTGTTAGTCCACGGGGACACACAAAGTACCCATCCCAGATGGCTAGCACGCTGTGCGCACCAGGATGAACAATGCAAAGACCATTGTCCGGGGTCTTTCCTGCGGCAATTTCAGGAGCGTAGTGCTCAAGCTCTGGAACACCTACCCAGATGTAGTCTATCTAAATATACTGTTAGATGGATGGTGTGATGGGAGGAAGTAAATACCTCTCTCGAAGAGGTAAGGGCTGCAGTGAGGGGATTGCGAGGGTCACACCAGATGAAGATTATCGCAGGTGTCTCTCACCATAATCATATACGACGATACTGGCCTGAACGACTGCATCGAAGGGTAAGACTGGTCGTTCACGTGCTTTGTGGCCCAGAGCACGTACGGCCAAAGTAGTTGGATATCCAAAGATACTCGAGGTCAGACGGTAGACTCGCAGGCATGACGGGTATAGGAAAGGAAGCTCTAGCTGTCTGGGAAGAGGAGAGCAAGGCGAGAGTTCTTTGTAGTAATCGGGTATAGCAAACCGCCCCACCTAGGTCATATATCCTACCTGAGGAAATTACTCATTTGGAGCAACTTCATGGTCAAGATGTGTCGATAAATTTTGCTGTCTTTACCTTCACACTGCTTCACACTGCTTCGATGCAGTGAATAGCACCCGCTGAGGCAAATGCGTACTTGACCAGAACCCCACGGCTCGCAGGCACCTGTGGTCCGTAGAAAAGTCTTGAGCGGTAGGAATTTCGGAGATCGAGTCTTTGCGAGATGACCGTACCTGAGACCTATGCCGACCTGCGATAGCGCGCTCACTGAATTCAACAAGCACGCGTCTTGAGCAAGGCAAACGTATGCAAAGTGACGTACAAAGTTTTGTGCACGCAATACCGAGTGTGTGAGATCGGTGAGCTTGGCCAGTTTACGCCACCGTCGGATCTACATTTGACTGAACGATATCGCACCTTCTGCGTCACAGTGCACGCACTCAGGCGGCAGAGGTATTCGCCGTACTCACCAAGCCCATTTTCCGCTCAACGTCCAACTTGGATGTCATCTGGTTCCACATAACATGCTGAGCCGAGGCAGCTGCTGGAACTACCGGTCCGAGTCCGAGGTAAAATGCACCTTTGCACGCAATGTGGGACTCCGTAAGCTAACAGGTGGCCACGGTGTCCCTAGGCAGGGGCCTGGGTAGCCTGGTATATATTAGATCTCAGGGCAGGAATAATTGGCCAGCCAGAAGCCTGCAGGACGCGGGGTCTCGGGTCGCCCGGAGTCGGCCGATAAAATTACTCGTGTGTCGTGTAGCAGGGTTCTACACCGTGAGAGCACCTGTGCGGATGGCATTCGCACCCCAGGTTGGCATCGGTGAAGTGCAGAGGCAGGTTGGTCGAGTCGAGGGTCGCTGGAGTCGACATTGTGGGGCCCGGGAGATCACATGATGCCTGCTCGCTAACGAGCTCAGTTCCTCCGGCTGCCAGTGTTCCATGCTAACGCGGGTACCTTTTGTGCTCAGTCACCGCTGGGCTTTCCAACTCGTTGGCTGGCTCGCTATCGCACCAGGCGACGGTCAAAGTTCCGAACACGAATAAATAAGATTCATAATACTTATTTGGAATAAATTAGGCGATAATCTAAATTTTACCCACAATATATATTACATTTTTAAACAATGATATGTGATATTGTTGAAGGATATGTGGACTTGTCCATTCTTGCCCGTGGTGGAAGCTCCGTGATGTTCGGACCCAATCGTTGCCGTCC